>PNEN01000560.1:30915-123214 GCA_002933655.1 Cercospora berteroae | reverse complement strand
GCACATGATGTGCCATGAATCGTCCATGGCACCTCGTATTCACAACACTAATCATGACCGGAACACCGCATGGGATAGGAGTCAGCAGTCAGCCGCCGGTGTTTCTGCGCCATGGAAACGATGTGCGTATTGTGATGAGCTATGGTTTAGGGAGCTTGATCAATCATGTGGTCTACGAGGAGTAGTCTAGGCGACAGGGTCAGTAGCCATGGGGTTGCTCCTCAGCAATCGTGATTGTCGTATAAGTATAGCCCTGGGTTCCTCCGAAGAGACTAGTAACGAACATGTTAGTTGTTAGTTCTAAGTTAGAATTGCTCGGCGACTGCAAGAGCTGCTGTCAAGTATCTCGCGCCCAGACACCTCAGGCTCGCGCGCCAAGCCTTGCTCCTGGAGCAGCGACAGCGGTGTGCCTGCCAGAAACACCAACTCCATTCTCACGCCACTGGGTTTTGGGAGAGCCATCTCCTCGGCCACCAAGATTGTTGTGCATTTCTTCGACGAGACGAAGAGAGCGGAGTCACCGTCACGCCTCGCAGATACCATGACAGTCCTGCAACTGCATGTGGCTAGGAAGGCGCACGTGTTGCATCCAGAGCTTCCATCCAGGCTGTTCTCCTCTCTTCCTGGACCTACTGTATCGGGCACGGTGCCGCAGACATACCCGGTCAGCCCTCACAGGTCCAAGATCTTGCCCTTGAGGGGCACGGCCCCATCCTGATCAAAATTGGCAATTGTTGCGACAACTGCAATAAAGTAACGCTGGGATAGGCATGTTTGTACCACCATGCCAGACTAGCCATCCTCCGGAGGTGAGCGGAAACTGCCAGTGCCTATGGCAGTATAAAGATCATCACTGTGAGCGAAAAGTAGAGCCAAAAGTCAGTTCTCAAGTCAAAAACAGCTGCCAAAGCATCAGATCTTACATTCAGCCCGCCATTTACTCCACTGATCTCAAGATGCTGAGCCACTCCAAGACCTTCATCGCCATCCTGGCATCAGCAGCATATCTTCCTTCCACCCTGGGCTGCATCTGGTTCAATGCCACACTCCACCAAGGCGCCAACGTAGCCAACTCCGCCGAAGAAGCCATCAACCTCCAAAAAGAAAAAACAACAGGCGGACAAGTCGGCGACGTTCGTCTAGACGTCTACTTCTGGGACGACAAAGACAACGATGATATCGTGGAGCCATTGAAAGACGCTTTCTGTACTGGAGTCGATCTCAAACCGTATGCAGACAATACTTGGGTTGTGCCATGTACACCAGAAGAGAAGCAAGTCGAACTCGACATCGTTTACAATCCGGATATCACAGAGGGCGGGGTGCTTATCAGTGTCTTCAAGTACAAGAATCCGAGAGTGCAAGCGGAGGCTTCGAACAATCCCGACAAAGATCTCATCTACACCTTCAATACGGACAGCAAGGATGGGAAAGGAGAATTCTTTGAGGATAAGATCTTCTGCAGAGATTGTACAGGTTCCGCGGGTCAGCCTTTGAAGTGTTGATGATCGGATAAGGTAGAATAGATCTGAATAAAGGTACGATCAAGTGTGCGATTGAGCATACAGGGAGACTCCACCACTTACGTCTCGTAAACGTTCGTTGTATCTCGTTCTCAAGCAGCTCAGCACCAGCAAGAAAGACTTCACCTACCAACACGCTAGAGCCATGTCAGTCTTAAAGTCTCCAAGGCGTCGGATGCAGACAAAATACGAGAACGGACACCAACCTTGCATACTGTAAAGTATACAATGCACTACAACGTTGTTGGAACCGTTCACTAGATTCGTGGTTGTGTAATCATCTCTTGACTTGCCTCCATACCAATACCAACCTTCTCCCGAATACCAATTCACTTCCCACACAGACAAGGTGCTACCACTTCATCCAACTCCAGAGGTAGAAACATGAAACCCCTCCCAACCACCCTCCTCCTCGCCCTCTTCTCCACACCCCTCACAACCGCAACCCTAATCACCTACGACGCCGGCTACGACGACCCCACCCGCCCTCTAACAGCAATCGCCTGCTCCACAGGCCCAAACGGCCTCATGACAACCCACAACTGGTACTTCCAGTCCGAAATTCCGTCATTCCCTTTCATGGGTGGTTCAGCCGATATCGAAGCCTGGAATAGCGAATTCTGTGGACAATGCTATCAAGTCACATATGGGGAGAATACAATATATGTATTGGGGATTGACCGCTCAGCGAGGGGCTTGAATTTGAGTAAAGCGGCTATGGATGCTTTGATGAGGGGGTTGGTGGTGCAGGAGGGGACGCTCGATGCTGTGGTGGTCAGGGTTGGAGGGGAGTACTGTGGGTTGGTGTCGAGGAGTAGGTGGGCTACAATGGAGTTTGATAAATAGGCGTGTTTTCGAAGTGGTAGTTCATAGTGGAAGATCGTGCGACAGTACGTATGTTCAGTATGTACATCGAAGACATCAGCCTCGTAAGATCGTTTCGTCTTGATTCTGCCGTAATTCTCGTACAATGTACATTGCTCGCATTCGGACCAGCCTCATTCCGGCTCGCTTGTACCATCTTTCATGGGTATCCAATCTCCATCTGCTTTCCAGGTTCCGGCATTGGTAAAGTCGGCGGTCCTGCTGCCAGACATGTATGCGAATCTGAAATATTCTGGGACTGCACTCTGCAAATCGGGCTCACGTGTCCCGGCAGTCTGTTTCGCAATATCATCTACATCTGATGCGAGAGGCAGCATTCCGGGC
This sequence comes from Cercospora berteroae, assembly GCA_002933655.1. Classification (NCBI taxonomy): domain Eukaryota; kingdom Fungi; phylum Ascomycota; class Dothideomycetes; order Mycosphaerellales; family Mycosphaerellaceae; genus Cercospora; species Cercospora berteroae. The sequence goes on along the minus strand of PNEN01000560.1, from coordinate 120,482 downwards.
TCGCTTCTCCCCAGATGATGACGTCTCCATGTCCAAGTGTAGTTGCCAGTTCCGACTAGACCATCACCATCCCAATACGATGAATCGTCTCGAAATCCGCGAAAGCGCTCGACATCGTTGACGAGGACCGAGACACCATCATAAGTGACGCCAAGCTTTTCGTCGAAAAGCGGAAGAGAGCCCATGTTGAAGGTGATGTTCTTCGCTCCAATTGCCATCACACTGATGGCAGGGAGTAAGGAATGTTGAGCGGTGCCTTTGAGTAAATCTGCTGGCAGCTCAAGGATGGACGCGAAACCCCATCTTGCCACTCCGTTGATGAAAAGGCCCAGGAGAAGTCCTTGATAGATCAAACTTGGGCGATTCTGGAAGCTTGTCCCTGGTATTAACAGAAGCGCCAAGATGTAGTGATGGATTCGCAAATTGAGCCCTGGGATGGCCAGGAATATAAGAAGTGCCGCAACCATGGACGCGTAAATTGCTAGGTAGCGCGGCATTCGGCCCTCGACACGGAAAGCCCAGGCTTGTCCCAGAGCGATGAAGAATATGACAAGAACAATCGTGATCAAAGCAGGCACAGCGCCTGGCTGTGCTTTGAGGTCGTGGGGAGTTAGTCGTTGGATCGGAATCCTGTCGAACGTGTAGTTGTTCAAACTGCCGACCCAAGCTGGCCCGAGCCAAAGAATGGTCTTCTCAATCTGTGCTGTCAGTCCTGTCAAGCTTCTCTTGCTCGTAAATCTGTATGTAACATATGCACAAAAGCAAGCGGGCAAGAACCGTCCAAATGCGATGCTGAGGAGGCCGTAGTAGGTCGTATTTGCAGGCGGATCAGAAACCAGCGCAACGTGGAAGAACAGAGCCACAAAAATGGTCCAGAAGTGAACAGCGGGATCTGTCGTGAAGAGCGAGACCAGAATCGTGAAGATCAAAGTAGGGGCTAGCGCTGGCCAGCGCAGATCCTTGCATTGCGTCTTTGTGCCAGACAGGAAGCCAAAAGTGTGCGGGAAATAGCTAGCAAAGCCAGTACTTTCAATGCTGTTCCGCTTCACAGAGGGAAAGGTAGACTGCTCGCCGGTTAGAGTGAGTACACCGCATCCGCCCTCAATATCGCGAATAAAACCGGCATGCACTGCAGAAGCGCAAATAAAGCTGTCGCCACGGTAGATGGCGTTATCCACAATTTCATCTTCGAAACCCGTCTGCTCGTCTTTTGGTCCGCCAATGACCAAAGGCTTGTATGCGACCTTTTGATCACCAACGGCATGGCCTGGTGTTGGTGTCTTGTGACAATCGGCGGGACACCTGAATGCGAGACTCGCATTTGAGAAGGGTCTGCAAAGGTTGCCATTGAGTCCGCATCGATTGTCGTCTCCCCAATACCTCGCCGCGCAGCTCAATCTGATCGGTGTCCCATAGCCAGGTATTTGGGCAGCGAATGCTGACCTATGCAGTAGCAAAGAGAACACTAGGAGCCACGAAGCTATTGCGGCTACCAGCAACCAGAATCGATGTATCCTCTTCGGCGTATAGCGGTCCAGCAAGTTGATAGGCAAATGCTGGATGCTAGGAAAGATCGGCTTGATACGATATATCCTCGGCGGATCGGGACCTTTGACCCATGTCACTGTCGCCGCCCATGCTTTCTTCAGTGGCTTTGGTATGCGATCTCCTAGCTTATTCTGCAGTGAAGGTCTCGGTCGCGCAGGCGAAGGGTCGAAATCGTCGGCCGGAGCGCGTCGCCGCAGGGGCGCATCGGGTCCAATGGTCTCATCGTCGTCAGTGTCTGACGGAGAGTCGCGGTAGCGGTCGGTGTGAATGTCGTTGTGGGTGGTGTAGCCGTTGCTGCTGGAGCTCGAGAAATGAGCTTCCTCGTCGGTGCTACTGCTCTCATATCTGGATGCCATCTTATCGCCGATCTAACCCCGCGGCGGTATCCTCGTCGCAGTGCCGGATGCTGGTACTGCTATCAACGCATCATATCGCTGTTGTCTGTATAATGATCTGAGGTATGCGACTGTATTCCAAGCATTCTACAGCGACCAACGCGCGTAAGAGCGATTGGCGACTGCTCCCACCGGGCTCGGAACGGACCAAGACCCATCCTTCCACGTGCTCGGCTGGAGCTGTCGGATGCAGGTCCGCATCAGTAATGCAAGGCCCAAACTCTGTTCTTTTTCACAATTCACAACGATGATACACCAACACCCTACCAGATGCTTATAACGAAAGCTGTTGCACTTGCACTTGACGTAGGGAGTCGTGCTATCAGTTCCTGAGCCGTCTTACTCCTTCGAACCAAGTCGCCGGATGTGAAGAGCTATCGCTGTAGCACTTGCAGGCTGCAGGTAGGTGGCAGGCAGAATATTAGCAGGCAATCAGAAGACATGTCGAAGACTTCCTCTCGTCCTTTTGGCCCATTCGGATGTGATTCTCTGCGAATGGGACCGGGGCCTGTCGATGTGCTCGATAACGCCATGTCTTGACCCCCCCCCCTCTCACCATTCATAGTCGCAGCAATATGTATCGTGCAGAGACGAACTCACAAAACCGCGACCTTCTGAGCATTGCGCTGCGCCCTGTTCATGAAACTGCTTCCAAGACCACTGCCTTACTGCGAACATCGACGTCGCCAAGCCAACAAAGAGGAACGCGGTCTATGATGCTCAATGCCGTCTGTCGACGCGCTTTTTGACCCACTTTTGGCGAACCGATTCGCTGCACATCGTCCCGTCTCCAGCGCCACACCGAGCGGTTGACGGACTTTATGTCAACTCGCGCTTCCTGATTACCTGATCATCGACTGATAAGCCGCGCGGGGAAGACTATAGTTGGGCGGAACATCGATGCGACGATTGCTGTCGTTGTTCTGTCTTTAACCCGCGACCTGAACTTTTGTGATCAGCCACCGACCACCAACCACGAGGCGTCGCATGCCTGTCATCTGCAGCATGGATTCGCGGCCGGAACCTAAAGACCTGTCCCATCATCTCAGCAGAGTCACGCAGAAACGCAACGCCAGCGCCATTAAAGCCTTCTACAAATACTTTCAGATCCCTGGTATCGGTCAGCTCGCAGGCGGATTGCCAAATAATTACTATTTCCCTTTCGACACTCTCGAAGCGAAAGTTGCGCGTCCAGATCGCTGGCAGCCGACGCCGAACCGACCAGTCGATGACCCAGGCGACGATGAAACCCTCGCAGCCCTGTCCTTGGACGACAAGGACAAGGCACGCTCGAAACAAAGCCCCTTGAACCAACCACAAGATGCCATCCTGGTGCCACACGAATCTCAGCAACTCAATCCCGTGAAGAAGATCGACCTGAACACCGCGCTGCAGTACGGCCAAGCGCAAGGCTACCCGCCACTATATTACTTCATTCGCGAATTCACACAGCAGAGCCTGCACCCAAACACGCCGTACAAGGGTGGTCCCGAGGTGGTCTTGACATGCGGCAATACAGATGGATGGTCCAAGGTGCTCTCGGCTTTTACGAACGAGTGGAGCGAGGAGAAGGATTGGATAAGAGATCGTGAGGGCGTTTTGGTCGAAGAGTTTGCATACATGAATGCCATACAGAGTGTTGTACCAAGAGGATTGACTGTCACAGCCGTGGCAATTGATGATGAAGGTCTGTTAGCCGAAGGACCAGGCGGCCTTCGTGATGTGCTAGAGAATTGGGACCACAAGAGAGGCAAGAGGCCGCATCTACTCTACACAGTCACGTGAGTACAATGATGGTGTGGAATTCTTTCAGTGACTGACAAGCAGCAGTATGGGCCAGAACCCAACTTCTGGCGTCCTCTCACTCGCGCGTCGCCGTGAGCTGTACGCAATCGCCAGCGAGTACGACATCCTGATCATCGAGGACGATCCATATTGGTATCTGCAGTTCCCTTCAGCGACGGCTGTCAACACGACAACCACTTCGGACGCTTCCAATACCTCGTTCAACCCGGACCAACCCATGTTTGCAAATGCCGAGCCGATTCCAGATGGGTGGAAGTCAAGTGGTTACCCATTCCTTGACTCACTTGTGCCTTCGTTTATCAACATCGACACAGACGGGCGCGTGCTTCGCCTAGACACCTTCAGCAAGACTGTTGCTCCTGGCTGCAGGCTGGGATGGCTTACCGGTCAGCCTGCTCTGACCGAGCGAATCCTTCGCATTACCGAATCCAGTACACAGCAGCCCTCAGGCTTTGTGCAAGCTATGATCTCTGAGCTCATCCTTGGTCCAGATCACGACGGTCTGCAGAAGTCTAAGAAAGATGGCGGTAAAGGCGGCCTTAAGGACGGCGATGGCTGGAAAGCCGATGGCTGGGTCCGTTGGCTTGAAGGCCTCCGTGGCAACTACGAGAGGCGCATGAATAACATGTCCAAGATTCTCGATACCTCAAAGTATCAGGTCAAGGCCGGCAGACGACCAAGTCTTGTTCAGCACGAAGACGATGAAGATGAAGACGAGTGGAGCGTTGTCGAACGTACACAATTGTACTCATTCGATTGGCCTGTTGGCGGCATGTTCTTGTGGCTAAAGATCCACTTTGATTCACACCCACTATTCAAAGAGTACAAGAAACGCGGTGAGCTTCAGCGATTGGGCAGAGCACTCTGGATATTCTGGACGACTTCTCCGTACAAGGTCCTGGCCGCCCCAGGAACTATGTTTTCTCCTACAGAGGAAATTGCAGAAAAGAAAGGATGGAAGTTTTTCCGATTGTGCTTCGCCGCAATTGATGAGGAGGATCTTGGTGGAGTGACGCAGAGGCTGGCAGACGGTGTTCATGCGTTTTTCAGAATCAAAGATGCGAAAGCAATTGAGAAGATTTTGGAGGAAGATGCGGATGAGGAGCGGGTTTTGGCCAAGGAAGGTTTGGTTAACGTGGGCATGACGGCAACAGGTTGCTAGAAGGCATAGTGGCATGCCACTATGGTCCGTGATATATACAGACCGATGTGATATACATGATCCCAATGATTTACGACCCGTGAGTGGAATCACGTCCTTCCTCCCACGTCTTTTGCCACGAAGGTTTGGGCTCAGGCTCCATCCCTGTTTTCCCTCCACCACCACTTCTTACCAGCCTATCTTGAGTGAGATGCCATCAATGAAGACAGGTAGCAACAGGTGGGCAAGGCAACAAGCCAGTTTCGCCTCCGAAAGACCCAAAATGTCCTCAAAGCTTTTCAGCTGAATCTACCCTTTTCGGAGACGAATTGTTTGGAGGATCCTTCCGCGAAGCCGCGACGCAGCATATGACAAACAAGTCACCATGTCCACGACAACCAGTGGCCGAAAGCCGAGCAGCGCCATACAGACTGCTCCACATGATGGCGGCGCGCAGAACGCGCCTGCACGGAGCGACTTTCACGCCTGCGAGCAACCTATGCAGCAACGCCGCCCTTAGATGCAATTTTCACTACTGATTGGACTGTATCAAGCTACCTCGTGCGAGCGTCCTGTCAAATCTAAAGCTACCGCACTATCGCCACTCGCATGCAGCACTTATGACTCTTTGCTCTAGGCAACAAAAGCTGCGCGTCGAGAGCTAGAAAAGTTGCATTAGGTGAGTGGCGGTGCCGTGGCGTCACTATAAGACCAGAACAACCATCGCTCTTACTGGAAAAAGGAAGATTGCTCTACGCCCTGTCGCTTGCTGCATTAGCACTCAAATCATTGTTGACAAGCGCCCTGTCATCTGTTCAAAGTGACAAGCCGACGTGCGTCCCATCACTAACATCTCCACTGAGACGATGGACTTCCGCAAACTGGTAAGAGCCATACCAGGGCCTCAAACACTGCAAAATGGCACAGACCCGCTGTCGTTGACAGAACTACCACCCAACATCCTCGAGGCTCTGATTCCGGGGTATGGCTTGATCTCGCGATACGTGTATGCCACTCTTGGATTTGATCCTTCCATCTTTGTATCAGTCGGTCTTGTGATGCTGGCAATATTGAAGGGAGGTCAGTACCTCTACTCGATACTCGAATTATGGTTTCGAAAGGCCTTCATCTCCAGTGTATACATAGACGAACAAGACGACTTGTTCGAAATGGTGATGGAGTGGCTGGCCAAGAATCAACGTATCGGGTCCAGGCGATCGTTGACAGCCAAGACACAGACAGGCTCGAAAGCCGAAGATGGCTCAGTTGATGTGGCCGATGATGCGTTGGATGAGAATGGCATCTTCGACTACACCAAGTGGAGCTCGAGGCTGCCTCCTCGATTCGAGCCCTACTATGGGCAGAACTACGTGTTCCATGACGGCACGGTTTTCTTTTTCAAACGGTCGCAGAAGCAAAGTAGTCAGCGAGTCCAAGTGACTTTTAGTGGGAACACACAAGACGACCAGATCCAGCTGGACTGCATTGGACGAAGCACAGAGCCTATCAAGGCCCTCCTCAAAGCGATCAAGACTTGGTCGCTGAACCGACAGCGAAACGTCACCACCATTCGTCACCCCACACCAAAAGATAGGGCTCGGTACGGCGGGTCTTGGACGAAGACCTCATCGAGACCCTCGCGACCTATGGAGACTGTCATTCTGGATCCTCGGCAAAAGTCCATGATCATTCGGGACATGAATGAGTACCTACACCCAGCTTCACCAAGATGGTACGCAACTCGCGGTATTCCTTATCGACGCGGCTATCTGTTTCATGGACCTCCTGGGACAGGAAAGACCAGCTTGTCGTTCGCGCTAGGGGGCATTTTCGGTCTCGATATCTATGCTATTAGTCTGCAAGAGCCTACCTTGACTGAAGGTGACTTACTTCAGCTCTTCAATGGCCTGCCAAGGCGCTGTATTGTTCTCTTGGAGGATGTCGACGCTGCTGGACTGCTCAGAGATGCCCAGAGCGGTAAGGATAAAGTTAAGGAAAAGAAGGAAGACAAGAAGGATAAGAAGGACGGCAAGACCGGGGAAGAGAGCAAAGAGAAGCCCAAAAAGGACGAAGATTATACGTTGAAAGACCTGGCTCGGGAGTTGAAGGCCATCAGCACACCTGCTCGAGGTCAAGGCCGCCAGCAGCCTGGCAATCGGCAAAACAACGATCTCGGACCAAATCGCCAACCAGCGACAGGCATATCGCTATCGGGACTTCTCAACGCCATCGATGGCGTCGCCAGTGCAGAGGGTCGTGTCTTGATCATGACCACGAATCATCCAGAGAAGCTTGATGCGGCGCTTGTTCGTCCCGGTCGAGTTGATCGCAAAGTCGAATTCCAGCTTGCAATGAAGGAGCAAATCAGCGAGCTTTTTGTCAGAATGTACGCTGCTAGCGATCAGGTTCCTGATATTGAGGTCAAGCTCGATGGCCGTGTTGCAAACGGACGCGCAAAGCTCGATGGACTGCCAAAGACAAACGGACACAGCAATGGCAATGGGCACACGCGTCATCCATCTGAGAATCAGCTGTCTGGGCTATCGGAGTTTGACATTGAGAACCTGGCAGTCGAATTCGCAGGCCATATCCCTGATAATACGTTCACGCCCGCGGAGATCCAGAACCATTTGATGAAGTACAAGAAAGAACCTCGCACGGCTGTGGAGTTGGCTGAGAAGTGGACGCAGGATTTGCTTGCTGAGAAGGAGAAGGATGCGGTTGCGAGGGACCAGGCTGTTGAGAGTGAAGATGAATAACGGCGAGTCGTAGATGAACTCGTACAAACCCGAGAAGTACTGTATGTACGCTGTAGATCCTCACACCATGTGGTTATTAATCGCTCATGTCAACATTTTAGACTGCCATCCTTGCACACTGCCTGGCGCATGTGGCAATTTTATAGCTGGAAGTCCTGACCTGGCTGCCACGCGTTGTCTCAACACGGCTTCTCTGCGTCTCCGAAGCGATGGAGAAGTACAATTGCAGAATTCAACCAATGCCGATCCCGAGTATTACAGTTGAACGTTGACGCTTTTTGACAACTGAACCCATGGTGATTGGCGCATTCCGCGGATCGCGGACGAATTGAGCGGCAGCTTCACGCAATGGCGCAAGGATCTGCCGACCAATCTTTTGACTTTCCAGCTTTGTCCAGTTGGAAGTTTGGGCCAAACACTGGCCCCCACCAACACACACAAGATTTGGCCAACTGGCAATGGCGCTCTTCCTGCGTTTGCGGCTGTAGCTTGTCGGCTTGGGAATGTGCCGCTGCTGTAGTACAATAGTGTGGCTGCTGACTAGTGACTACTATAGGGTCGGTGTGGAAAGTGAGGTAGGATTTTGGATTACTTTTGTGTGCTTTCTCATTTTCTGTTTCTTACTACTGCTTAATCGACTGACTGGAAGCTTCGCGTTGACGGGCGGCGCTTGTGATTTCAGTTCACGCGGAAGTCGTACGCCCTGGATCTGGAAGGAAGTACAAGGCTCTGATCTCGAAAGACACGGCGCTGATACATCACACCTGGACACCTTCAACATGGCCTTGATGCCCTTCGAGGTCGCGAGCACCCACACATTACCGCTGGCAATCGGCTCCTTGCTCGTATTAACGAGCCTCGTCCTTTACATCTTCCACAAGCCCACATTTCCCAAGAATGCTCCCAAACTCACCAACCATGACACTATACCGCAGATCGGCGCCCTCAAGTTCTTCACTCGGCGCATAGACTTCATGAAGAATGGACAGAGTCACTCGCCCACTGGAAACTTCAGTTTCTACGCCGGCATGCATCCTGTCGTGGGACTCTCAGGCGAATCAGTTGAGCAGAGACGAGTCTTCTTCGAGGATAAGCGGTTGGGGTTCAGCGAGGGCTACGCTGCACTCCTCGCTGGCGCACCAGAGGTTAAGAAGAATAACAACATCTTGGCGGAGAAGAATGGCGGCGTGGAAATCTCGCAGTACTTCACTACTCGTCTGGTAGCAATGCTGAAGGGGAATGTGCTGAGGGATCGCTTACCGCAATTGCTTCAGGACGCGCGAAAGGCATTGGATTCTCTGGCGCAGCAATCAGAGAAGGTCACGAATCCTTTCGAATCGATTTATCGCATGGTATTCCAGTTTACGATGAGGACGGTGGCGTGCACTGAGATCGCGGACGATCCAGGGAAGCTAGAACAAATACTAAAGTTGTTCGAACAGATCGATGCAGCCAGTACGCCCACTCAGATCATGTACCCTTGGATTCCAACACCTTCGAAGTTGAAGCGTCTAATGGCTGGTACGAAGCTGTATATGATGTTTCAGAAGATCATTGATGACCGCAAAGCTTCAGGACGACAGGATGATGATGCTCTGCAATTCTGTTTGGATCATGGCGATAATGTTACCGATATCATCACCTTCGTCGTTGGAGCATTGTTTGCAGGACAGGTCAACAGCGGCATCAATTCAGCTGCAGTCTTGTGCTATCTTGCTAATAACGCTGAATGGATGAAGCGTGTGAGCGAAGAAGTCGAAGCGATTGCGGATAAGTATGGTCCGAACAAGAACTTGCCGCTGAAAGAGCGCCTTATGCACATTCCAATTGAAGCATGGGAGGGCGAATTTCACGCCATGGATTATTGCCTGAAGGAAACGATCCGTTTGCAAATGTGCGGCACCGCTTTCCGGAAGAACTCCTCAAATTCGGACGTTGTGATCAACAAGCAAACTGGCGAGGTGATCCCAGCAGGCTACTACGTAGCAATGGCCGTCGATGATATGCATTTGAATCCAGACTTGTACCCCAATCCTCGCGAGTGGGACCCTGCAAGATATTCTCCTGAGAGAGCAGAGGACAAGAAGGAGACGCATGCCTGGATGGGATGGGGTATGTATTGACTTTGCCGAGCGTCTTTTCGTCTCACTTGCTAACGATATTCTACCAGGTGTCGCTCGCCATCCTTGCTTAGGCATGCGATTCGCCAAGCTCGAAATCAACCTCATTGTAGCCTTCTTCTTGGCATATTTCGATAATATACAGTTGTTGGACGAGCACAAGAAGCCTAAGACGCGGACATGGGATGTGGACCGCAACCGTCATGGTTCGTATAAGCCTACGGAAACGACTTATCTCAAGTATCGGGTGCGACCAGAGTAGCACTTTGTTGCTGGGAATGCAAAAGACAAATTCTTCATCTCACCGCGCGTCACTCCTGCTGATCGCATCTCTAATCATAAAGAGATTTCGATACATCGTCCCCTCGACTCTGGTGTTGTTGATGAAAGTGTCGAGATGTCGAGCTTCGAGAAATTCAGCTTTCTCGTAGAGCCGAACGGCATCTGGCGATGCTTCAAGGAAAGCTCGTGCACCTTGTTCATCGGCTTTCTGCAAGCCATACTGCATCATCAACGATCCCGCGCCTTTGCCTTGATAAGTAGGATCCGTGGCTATAATTTCGAGATCTGTAGAACACGCCTCTTCGCATCAGTTTGCCATTCCTTACAACGACATACGAGATGGGAAAAGAGTAAACTTACACCAATGCCCTTCATTCCCCATCAAGTCTCTATGCGCCCTCGCCCACGCTCCAAATGTCTCATTGCACAGTTCCTGATCTGCTTCCTCTGGCCACTCTGGTAAGTTGGTGTCTGGCTCCACCCCAGGTCTGGGGTCTTGCCATTTGACGAATCCTGCTATGGCACCTGTTTCATTTGAGACGGCTTTGAGCCAATGCGCTCCAGGCTCATGAAGCTCAGACTGGATCATGTTCTCCCACCAGGCTCGGATCCTGGGCGTGCGAGGCCAGCAGGCGAGAGAATGCGGGTTTTGGAAGGCGGAGAAGTAGATTGTGACGCAGTGTTCGATGTCGGATTCTTGGAGAGGATGGAGAGTGAAAGACATTTTCGTCAGTTGGTCTTGGCCTTGATATCGTACAGGGAGAGCACGCATTCGGCTGTTGTAATCTTGAAGTCCCGGGAGGTAGGTCTTAGTCGGACATGCCGGTGTCCAGGTGGAGACACCTCAGTGTGTGTCGCTGACTAAGCGTTTTCGAGGCCGAAAATATCCAGATTGTAGCTGGAAGATAGTGAAGTATTCGTGTAAGGTTGGATTTCTCATTTGTCTCTCTGGACATCCTCTGATCGCCTCTTGGCCGCTGCTACAGCCATCTCGACATCGGCATTCAATCGATCTTGCTTGAAGTGCATTCGCTCTTCTTTCCGGATTGTCTCCGGCGGAACGTATCTTGTCTTTGCAGCTCGGAACCATTCACGTCGTTGTTCTAGCCTCTTCTCCTCATCCCGTGCTTCGTTCCTGTCCTCTGCTGAAGGCTTCGTCTTTGAGCTGGATTTCGATTTTCGGATTTTGTCATCTGTTTTCTTTTCCACTGGTTTCTGCTGATGCCTGCTGCTTCGGAAAAATGATTTTATTGACCACTTCTCTTCTCTGTCATCTTTCTTAGCTCTGGGTCGATGTCCATCGTGCGCGCTGTCCCGCCGAGGGTCCTTCCGTGAACGACGGCGCGACTCGTTGTCACTACTGCTATTGCTGCTGTCATCAGACCACTTTGTGTTGGACACCCTCCCAATGACTTTCTCGCCCGTTTCGGTCTCCACCAGAGCGTTAATAGCCTCTCCTCCAAGTTCGAGGAAGTCTGCATTGACCATGCTGTGCTTTTAAGCTCTCAGAGCTTGGCCTGAATCACCTCGTTAAGCTTGGATGATCCTTGTACCACGAAGTTTGGTCGAGTGCTGGGATCGTCTCCGCGGAGGGATGCCTGCATAAGAATAAAGACGGTATCTCAGTTCTTTCCAAGCTGTATCGTCACAGAATGCGCTGCTCTCAAGATCAGCTACTGAAAAAGCAGGTTTACTGCAGTGTTCGCCAGGACATGACGACAGTGTACAAGACGGCTGTGGCTGAGGATGATCGTACCAAGCCGGGCGCTTGACTCGCTTCAACGATTGCATGTTTACTGGCACTGGAATGTGCAATGGCGAATGCTCATACAGCGCAGAACGAATCTAGAACGGCAGATATGCTTCAGGACTTTTGTGCCGCTCCTTCATATGTAGAGGCGTTCCTTTCATCGCTTTCTTCGGAGCAGTTGTTGGACGGACCGCCAAGAATGGTACAGGTTCGTGGCAGGCAGTCTGGTTGGATTGGCCGCCAGCCTTCACGCACCCACGTGGCACGTGCCTGGATCTCGATGTCAGCGTGCCCACAGTCCTGTCATAAAGCGTGCGGAACTACATCTGTAATCCAAATATGCCTGTTTCTTGAGCGCGTGTCGTTTTTTCTTTCTTTGTTTCCTGGAACGGGGCCGCATGGAAACGCATCGCTAGTCTTGGAAAGATGCACGAGTGCTTGCAAGGGTTAGAGCGTCTTAGCGAGGGCGCAAAGCAAGGTGTGCGGGTGCATAAACCGGTTATTTTGGACGTGACGAGAGAACAACAAAAGAAGGGAAGACAAGAGGCGGTGGAAGCGAAGCAACCCCAGACCAATCACATGAAGCCCCACTTCGAGCTTGACTTGTCTTGGCTCGGAAGTCGACAAGGGCCAAAAAGTTCCCCTGTCTATTCTTTCCATCTCCATCTCCCGTGACCATGGTCAACTACCGCAAAAATGCTCAAAGACAGGATGCATATATGGCGCAGAACACGTCACGTCCTTGAAGCTGAAGACTCTCGCCAATTTGCTACCGGCTGCTGATGGACATGTCGACGACCCAGTCTACACGTTGGCCGTCTCTTTTTCAAAAGACTACCATAATGCACTGATCGTACCACACCGCACGAGTATTTCAAATCGGCTGCATGACATGCTTTGTCGTCATGGATCACGAACAAGTAGCGCGCAAGGCTTTCGAGCTGCGCCAGGTGCTCGATAAGGCCATCAACCTTGCCCGTGAACAAGGGACCAGCTTGGGACGGGAGACAACAGCAAGAGAGGCAAATTGCCTCGAAGCCCGTCGCGAACTCATTCAACAAGAAAGTCCGATCTGACGGAAACCGTGGACCATTCAGTCTCAATATATGGCACAAGAACACTGATTTATGGCCCTATTCAGGAGTGACAAGAGGACGAGGGAAGACAATAGGCGTGCGATACGTCTAAATTAAGCTTAAAGTGGATTGCCTGCCCTCCAGGGCTCTTAGGATCTTGTTGACGTATCAACATTCAACACAATGTCCAAGACCATGAGACAGGCATCTTGCGAAACCATCCGCCAATTACTGTGTGAGCGTCTTTTCCTGTTATGCGGGTGAAGCGTACGGCATGGAGCAACCCACCAGTCCAAGGCTGTCAGAATGTCAGGAGGAGATTTAAAGAAACCGCGAAAAGGTAGTCAGACGAATTTCGGATGCGACTCCTTCCGTGCGCGATGATACGAACTCCGAGCTGGGTACGCAGAGCAGTTCGATCGCGGACTGGAATCGAACAAGGAGTGCTTTGCTCTCTCCCACCTTCCCCGCTCAGTCTGTGCATATATATCAATTGTGCGGGCGAGTGGTGCCTTGCAACTGGGCTGATTTCCAGAGACAACAAAGCTCCGCTAGAAGAGGGTGCTACTGCGTGCTCATCGACTTACACATAAGGCTTCTCAATTCACCCGACATGAAGGCTTTTATTCGAATTTTTCTTGCAGCCGTGGTACGTTGTCCTCTATGAGAGTCTTGAGCTGTAGTGATCTCGCTGACTAGACATTCTGCTCAGGCTGTTGTTGTATTAGCTGCACCCACGCCTGTGGAAGAGAATAGCGTGATTACTGGTCAGCTGCTCAAAGAGGCAGTGCTGTGCGACGATGTAGGTTTTGCGAAGTCATCGTTCATGTTTCGCTACGTGTAGAAATACCCCAGACTGACGACTACGATAGGGACGCGAGGTGTGTCCTGCGCACGGCTGCCCTTGCAGCGGATTTCATCCAGCATAGGCCGGGTGTCCAAGGGCTCGAAGGACTCGTTTGCGCATGCAGGATATACAGCGTTCCGGCTTCTTTTCATCATATCAAATTGGACGTATGAGGGTTACGATTATAATTTCGAGCATGTCCGAGACAGACATTTGAATTATCCTAGAGTGGCGAGAGGAGTTGATGCCACCAAGAGCATCGACAATTGTGCACGACTGATTGTCAATGTTGGTCAAGGGGTCGATGCGTGGAGAATGGGTGCTACGAATATCAAGAACATTCGTATTTGAACAGGTTGGAGAAATGAAACGCGCTCAATGTAGGATGCGATACTGTGGTATCTTTCATTTTGCCGAAATATGTACTTGGACAGAATGAGTGCCTACTCGGGCCTTGTTTCGTGCTGCGGGTCTCGACATGTTCAAAGCTATCTCAGCGACACTTTTTGTGGTACAATAAGGGCGCTCTGATCATTTGTATCGTCGATGCATTTGTTAGAATGGTTCAACTTGAAGAAAGTCATGATGTCAAGCAATGTCTTGGCATTCGCTCTCGGACACCGTAAACAACCGGTGAATGTTGAGCTGGCCAACCTCGCCCTCTTCAGTCGTACAAAAACACCTGCAAAATGAATTACGGTACGTAGCATGCTTCACCTGATTATGAACTTTCACTGACATGTTGTAGATTCCCTGGTCGAGGCCGTCGTCGATGGCGGCTATCTTCCCGAGTTCCTTCTCCGGAGAGGGATACGCGGCCAGCTCCAACAGCGCATCAATCTCATCAAGACCACAAGTCTGGCAGAGAGCTATGAGACCAAGATGAAATATGTCGAACTATTACGGAGTCGGCCAATCGCGGTCGAGACTGCCACGGCCAACCAACAGCATTATGAAGTGGGAACCGGTGTGTTGACCGGCATGCTCGGACCTCGCATGAAGTACAGTTCCTGCCTGTATCCTAAGGGTACAGAGTCTCTAGCACAAGCCGAGATTGCTATGCTTGAAAGTTATGTGGAGAAGGCGCAGCTGAAGGACGGCATGCGGATTTTTGATCTCGGGTGAGTACGCCAAGGCCTTATGCATGCTATATCTGACAGGGTATGCGTAGTTGCGGATGGGGATCTCTGTCTCTCTACCTGGCCGAAATCTTCCCCAACTCCAAAGTCACAGGCTTCTCCAACTCCCGAACACAAAAAGAGCACATCGACTGTCAAGCAAAGCAAAAGAAGCTCTCAAACCTCGAAATCGTGACAGGCGACATCTCCACATACGACTTCTCAGGCACTTCCCTCGAAGGCCAATTCGATCGGGTGCTCTCAATCGAGCTCTTCGAACACATGAAAAACTACGAACTCCTCCTCGCCAAAGTCTCAACTCTACTCAAACCTGCCGGCAAACTCTTCGTCCACATCTTCGCAAACAAGGACTCACCTTACGACTTCGAATCCGGCTGGATGACAGACCACTTCTTTACTGGTGGCACAATGCCTTCTGCCGATTTGTTGCATTTCTTCCAGCGCGATCTTAGGCTAGAGAGGCAGTGGTGGGTCAGTGGGAAACACTACGCAAACACTTGCGAGGATTGGCTCAAGACTATGAATGCGAATAAGAAGCAAATATGGCCGCATCTGGAAGAGACTTATGGGAAGCAGGAAACTGCGAAGTGGTTCTACAGATGGCAAGTTTTCTATCTGGCTTGTGCTGAACTTTTTGCGTGGAACGGAGGCGAGGAGTGGGGTGTCTGCCACTATCTGTTCGAGAAGCCCCAGAATTGAGCTTCCGAAATAGACTCGTACGGAGTGTGGCCGCGATGTCATCAGATGGGCGCAGCGCCGTATTGTGTATAAGATGATACGAAGACAAATAGACATAAAGTAGTTGGCATCTGATGACTTCGACACCACATTCCATTCTGCTTCCGTACTGCCATGCGCTCCTCGCTGAGCGTATGATAGCGAGCACCTGTCCTGAGCTGTTAAGACGAGCGAAGAGAATTGGTAAGTGGCCGGCTCGAATGTAAACGAGAATGTCATTCATTGGTTCCTCGATAAAGTAAGAAAGATTCGTAACGCTATGAAGAAGACAATATAAATCCAGTGCTAGCACTTGGTGACAATATAACAATCCTTGTCCCAGAGCGTAAAATCTGGCGAATTAGCCTTCGTCGCCATGGCGATATCGAACACTTTGCGGTTGTACAGCGTACACTTGCCCTTGTTGGTGTAGCTGTAGCTTTGACAACCGGCGTTCAGCAGGCACTCGTTGCGGCATAGGGTGTCGCTGCCAATGTCGAATTCCTTGAATAGCTTTGGTTGCGGATTAGTCAGAACTTGGGAAGATTTCGCAAATCTACCACAGATTGTGTTCTTTGGCTTGGACGGATTATCTTGGACCAAGCCTGGTGTGCAGGCTGGCTTGGGTGGAGTAGGAGTTCCAGTAGCGCTGCCTGTACGCGTAGTCGTCGTGGTTGTCGAAGGAGTTTTGTTGTTATTGGTGTTTGCTCCGGAGAGTCCGATGCCTCCACTGTTGAGTCCGTTGCCTCCCAAGCCAGCCCCCGATCCTGTGCCTTGAGGTTTATAGTCCGGCAGCCCGTCACCGCCGCCTGTTCTCTCGAAAGAGAGACACTTTGGCTCAATGAGGTCAATCTTGACTGGGTCCATGAGGTCGTAGGCTCTTGAACCAACGTATTTGCCTTGGAGCACAAACTGCAGGGTATTCGAGAAGAAGAGCGACGCTACGATACCATAGCAGCCTTCATTCACGTCTGTACCAAATTTGTTTGGATTCGCACCAAGCGCGGCAGTCGCCTCGAACTTGCCCTCAGCGACAATTTTCGGTGTCTCCACGAACGAGGCGTCGGCCTCCCACGTACCCTCGAGTATGTTGACTCCCAGTCCTATCTTGACAGGTAAGCCCACGTACAGCTGAGCGTTGAGCTCGCCAGAAACTGAGAAGGTCGGCTCGTATCTCGGCGACCAGCCCCGGCTGAAACTCTTGGACGAGTCCAGTAAATCCAATTCGATCTCGATCTGGTCCCAGACCACGCTCGAGCCAATTAGCAAGTTCCCACTGGCCTTGATCTCCATTCCGATGAGAAAGCTGAGCTGGACGAATGGACCAATGTCAGCGAGTAGCGGAACCTTCCATCCTGCAAGATTGATCCTGGCTAGTTGCTGCTCGTATTCTTTCTTGTAGAGCGCGTAGGCCTCGAAGCCAGCATTGGCTCCTGCTTTCATCTGCAGCTTGAAACCGACCTTGAGCTTTGTGAGAGAAAAGGTAGGCAGTTCTCCGCCCATGGTACCGTAGATGGTCGCTTGGCCTCCAAACCCGCACTGAACGCAATATAACTTGACACCGTATTCCAGGCCACCGGTAGGTTTGCTAGTTTTGGGTCCCTCGAACTTCTTCACGTCTTTGGACAATTCACCCTTCTCCCATGCCTTCTTGGAGTCATTCTTCATGCCTGGTGCGTCTTTGCCGACTTTTAGAAGTCGCACTGCGTTTGGCCAAGGAGCATCTGAATCAACACCGAGGATGTTACTTGCATACACACCAAATCCGAATGAGAAGTCGAGTGTTCCCTCTACATCGATAAGACCTCTTCGTCGGAATGCTGGATGAGGCGCGAAGATCTGTGCCACGAAAGATGGACTGGTCAGTGCGAGGTCACATATCAGTTTCTGGCCAGGATGGGTAACACCTACATGTCTTTTATCATGGGCACGCTTGATAGGCAGAACTCCCACATCGCCCCATGACAATTCGAACCGAAGTCCAATCTGCTTGTACGTCGACTCGGCACCCGAAGCAGTGAAAGTCTTGCTGGTATCTGAAAAGGCGATAGACCTCGCAAGAAAGTAGTCGTTCTCCGCATCCTTGCCACAGCCTTCCACTGCTGTGACGAAGATGATCGGGCTGTTGGTTGGCCATCGCTTCTTGACGTACGCATAGGCCTTGTCGGTCAATTTTGCAGTGAGTTTGCCGTTCGAGCAGGATATTTGCGAAATGTAGGTTGAGTGATCTAGCGCAACGGTTGGATGACGGAATTCGAAAGTCGCCTGTGTGAGGACCGCTGAGCCGTCTCGTCGAAAGACCCCCTTTGAGGTATTTGTGTTGCTGGACCCCGCCCAAGCCAGTGTAACGTTCTTAGCTGTAGCCAAGGTCAAGAGAGCATCTTCATCGATCATTGGAGGTATGATGGGTTCGAGGAGGGCCCTTGGAGCGTTGCCCGTAGTGGCCTGCTCCTGACGAGGGACATTGTGTCGTATATTGCTGTAGAATTCGGGGACAGCAGCAACTTGTTGACAGGTGAGCAGTGCAACGAATGTGATGATGCCTCTCGGCAACAACATCGTGAATGAAGAACTCCCGTAGATGTAGAACGACTTTCCACGAGAGATGCAGGCGATGGAGAGTGAGTATTGCCACGCCTTTCAGTGATCCAACCAGACCTCTCAGTGGTGGTGGAGGTATCGAGGATATAGCCGGCCAAGTGGCAGAGCATGCCTTCCTTTCCTGGACATCAGCTTGCAAGCCATCATGCGATCGAGCCCACCATCGGGCAATTCGTGGGGCCACCGCGTTGAGAAACAGTGGCCCTGCCCAGATCCGAAGCCCTCTACCGTTCTATGGAGCAAGCAGTGGGCCATATGGCACCTATGGGCATCCAGAGGCCTGCTGACAAGCAAGCTCCATTGAAGATGGTCAACGGATAACAGCATGTTAGCGTACATAGTAATCTGGAAGCGATCGCGAATGCCGACAGCATACAGGACTGGGCCACCTGGAAGTCGCATGCCTGAGACAACCTCGAATTAGAAATGGCGCTATGAAGCCACCTTCTCTTGGCAACTGTCTCTTCTCGAACACATACCGCATGCAGCACGTGGGGTATAGCGCCTTGGCTAGGGAGCCACGAGTCTTCAGAAGTCCCCGATCCAGTATCGACATCCGTCACATTTGTGAGCTCTAGGCAAGGGTCCTTCGGGTTCATGTAATGTTTGACAGTTGACACCTCCAGCATCCAGCGGAGCAATGGCCCGGGCCACTGGCATGCGGTCATCTAGACTTGTGTGTCGTGCCCAAATATCCTTCGTCACTACTATGCACACAAGTCGAGGCAGGCCTCTCAGCGTGGATCGTGATCATCCTCACGAAGCGTGGTCGGCAGAGACGCCACACATGCCCCCAACTGCTACAGTCACGTGCAGCTTGGATCGCCTGCACCTAGATGGACGGTCGGCGCCTCCAAGTGGCATTGGCATGCATGCGAGACGACGAGCGGTGTCTGTGTCTCCGGCCTGTCTTACCTCAAGGTCCAGCCCAGCACATACCTTGCTGTACGCGATTGGTCGTGCAGTATCGCTTGACAGCAAGCCACATGCGCTTACGCGACTGGTGACAACGCTGATATGCCAGACTAGGCAACGTACTGGATCTACCTCGCTCCTCAGCTGATGATGACATAGTTCGCGGCGGTGGGAGAGAGGAGTATGAGTGGCTTAAAGTAGCCAAATGTTGGCAAGGTGTTGCCAGTACCACAGAAAACCCCCCGTGGCATGTCTCTCGGAGCCGGTGCACCACTACTTGCACCACATGCCTCGAGTGCATCCGGGGATCGTTGTACCCTGCCTAGGTGGGAATCAAGCGAGCTCTCATGCAGGTCTCATCTCAGTCATCAGTACTACAGACCGAGAAAGCCTGTGTAGGTCGGCGGCGGCAGCAAGACAGCTCGGTAGTCTGCCGAGTTTGTCTTGATCTAGGCAGCTGGTCAGATTGGTAACTTTACCAAGCGCGTTGCGTGACCCAAACTCTTCACGCCCGCTGCTTCGAGCGTGACTGTCGTCTTGGCGCATGGCTTGGCCCTGCATCTAGAGCTTGTAGCGACGCAACTTTACAGCTCTCTCGCCTAGGTGGGTCAAGGTCGTCCAAACAGAGTAACTGTCGGTTCCCAGCGAGTACAGGATTTCCAAAAGCGGCTCTGGCGATGTCTCGGGAAAGTCCGTCGGATGCAGTCTCGATTCTGGTCTACTGGCGCTGTTCGCAATTGAGCTCAGGGCATGTTCGTGGAAAGAGTATCGCGTGTTCGGTAGAATGCATATGCCACGTGCTGAGCAGAAGGCTAGATCTCGTGTGCTACTCCACGACGTTGAACATAATGCTGTATTAAAACAGAGTCCGCTTGGTTGAATTGTTGCTGTTCATCTTCCCAGCATACCAGTTCCATCGCCTTCGCTTCTTCGACTGCATCGCTGTCTCGTTTCTCAGCATGATGTCTATCATTCAGATTGCAGCGCTGCTGCCGCTGCTCCTGGCCTCTGCCACTGCTCAGTCCATGACCTGCCGGACGACGCTGGGCACCAAAGCGGTGAATCCTGTACCAACGTCAACCATAGTATCAACTCTCCAATCTCGACCCACGCAGACACTGGTCGTCCAGAAGACAGTGACCACATATCTTGGCCTGACCTCGACTTCGATACGGACCTCAACGAAGACGGAGACCGTCACGGACACCACAGATACAGACACCTTCTATGTCACTTCGACATTTTTCAAGGTCCAGACTTTCCGCGCCACGACGACAATGACCACCACCACGACCGATATCATTACCACAGCCACGACGTCCACCACTGTTACTCCTACGTCCGTAGGCTTCTTGAATATCCGTGATACTCTGAACAGAGGATCAGTGGCCCGCCGAGCGATGGAGAATCCTCACAGTCCAGTGAAGAGAGCTTTGCTGAGCGGAAAGCAAGGTGTTTTGGCCCAGACAAGGCCAAATAGGGTTGTTTGTAAGTTCCTCTGCGGGTTTCGTGTCCAGGACCGCTTTCTCGGTCTCGTTGTTGGCCACGATTGATGTCGACTAACCGTTCATGTTCCTGCTAGGCACGAGCTACGCGAAGAACACCAACACCTTCACTTCCTACACAACTCTTGCAGCCCAGACATCAACACGAGCATACTGGTCTCGCACCCTCATCAGGACGACGACTGTTACGGTCCAAACGACCATCATTCCGGAGGTCGCCACCGAAGTCATCACCGAGGTTTCAACCAGCAACGTGCAGACCACCACCACACTTATCGAAACCGATGTGAGGCATGCAGTCACCACCACGACGGAAAGCCTTCCTGGTCCCACAATCTTCAACGCCTGCAACCCCAACAACGAATTCGGTGCTACGTTCAGCAGTCAGAACGAGGCATTCTATGTCGTAAACGTTGCCAACAATGGCCCGAACGTTGCCTCCAACTTCGAGACTGTCGCCGATGGTGCTTCTTCGGCCCTCGAGTGCTGCAATGCTTGCCAACGTCTTAGCACGTGCGAGACATTTGTCTTCAGAAAGGCCTTCCGAAACTGCTTCCTGCTTTCTCATCCTGGTGCTACCTGCCGCTCGCAGAGTCAGCCAAACTTCATTCTTTCTGTCCCGGTGGTTGAAGGTGGAGACACAAGCGATGGTGCTGTCGTTGGGAATGGCAATTGCGGATATGTCTGGAGTGGCACACCTAAGGGTTCTTTGCGCCGTGTTGATGGATTTCCTTGATTCGATTATTTGGTATTGAGCAAGCTTGAGTGAGCGGCAGTTCTGGATTCCTTAAGTCCATAGCGATCTCTTCAAGATTTTGTTGACACCATTCCCACGTCCATACAGTGCCGATGTTACGGCCAAGGTACTCATCGGACGAAGACATCTTATGCCGAGAACCATGATGCCTGCTTGAAGAGGTCCTTGATCGAAAAGTGGTTTCCCAGCTCCTCAGCTCCCGGACTCATGACTAATGTGTGCGTAAGTGTCGCATGTTGCATTGAAATGTATGATATGCAGCTCAGTCCAATACAAGTCGTGCATGGAAGTTCGCAGCAGTGCAGTCTACAGGTTGCGAGTGAAGCTTGGAAGGCAGAAGTCAGAAGCAAGTTGGAAAGGGTCCAGACTAGTTAGCGTGCACGTGCCTACGAATAGAGTTTCTGTCGCGAAACGCGTTGTCCCCTGTGTTTCGTCTCGTCAAGGCCACCGCGATCCGACCTCCTCTACATTTGCAAACCCCTCATCGACAAACACCACACAACAAGCCATCTCCATTGCCGAATATCAAGACGATTCAAGATGCAGTCCCTGCGATTCCAGATTCCTCGCGCTGCGCGCGCATTCTCGACGTCGCCCGCCCGACCTCTTGCGAAGATGCAGCTCATTGGCCGTTTGGCTGATGTTCCAGAACTCGTTCCTACTTCAACTGGTCGCGAAATCGTGAAGTACGCGATCGGCGTCAGTGAGGGGCCAAGAGATGAGAATGGACAACGCGGAGTTAGCTGGTTCAAGGTTGCGAGCTTCCAAGATGGTCCTCAGAGAGACCTGTTGCTCAGCCTGCCGAAAGGGTAAGTAAACCTAACGTTGTGAGCGTTCATTGGGAAATGCGCAACATCTCGATCGTGCGAAGAGATGGAAACATATTGCTTTGGAGCATGAGCAGCAGGATAATGCGCTGGACGATGTCGAGCTTGGTCGCTCTTTTGGCCGTTCGTATCAGCCAGGAAGACATGGAACCTCACGAGCGGGACATTGAGAGGACGCACAATTGTTGATTTTCGAGTTGGCCACGATCTCAACTCAAACGCTTTGCTAACATACTCCTCAGAAGCCACATCTACGTCGAGGCAGAGGCCCGCATGAACACATACGAGACCGAGGCCGGCAAGCGCACATCATTGAACCTTTTGCAACGTAAGTTCCCCAAGATTGACTAAAGGATGTTCGCTTATGTTTGCGACCAGGCAACTTCGAAGTCCTTCAGAGGCCAAAGAACACTGAGGACGCCAATGCTGCCGAACAGACCTCGTAAAAGGGCTGTGTAAGACAGGCCTAAGACGTTGCGGTATCTCTGCACGAATGCTCGTGCACTGGTTCCCCCTGTGCGACTATGTGATGCGAAGGCGATGAAGGCCAGGTGCCTCATTTGAACGACATGTATAATACCCCAAGACTGTTGATGTGCGCGAGGCGTTGGCGCAGTGACCTCGTGGTCGGCAGATATGACCTTTGTGGACGGCGGCCAGAAGCCCAGCTTCTTTTCATTTGTGCAGCAGCGAGTGGTAGATGGACATACAACTCTCGACTCTTCCCAGCATCAGCCATCGCAGAAGCTCGCTTGATCTGCAAGGACAGGATGTGACCCATATGAATGATCCTTGGCTGTGCAAGGGTGGTCGACAACCTAATCTTGACCACACCAAAAGGCCATCATCGTGGCGCGTTCCTTGATGGATTTGCGATGTTCTCACAAATACGTGGAATCGCTCAATACACCACTCTAGGCGGACATATCATCATTCGTAACTCCAATGCAGCAGACCCTCGCAAGATAGTGCAGTCGTGTCGCAGTCCGTTTCTCTGCAATGCAATGAGTGCATGTAGCAATTATGTAGCACTTCCGGGCTCCACGCGTCAAACGCGGGTACGCAGATCACTCTGATATCGTCCGGCAGTTGTGCAAACAAGAAACGGCTGGTCGCACAAGTGCGCCTTGGCCGCCTGGATCGAGCGTCGGCGTCAGAATCGCGCTGCGCGATTTTCTTCACCACTGGCTCTGTTACCCCTCTTCGGACCTCTTGCTGAGCTTGAGCGATATGTTCGACAGGGAACGGGAATTCTGACGTTTTGTGTTTGCTGCCACTGTGCGTGGGTTGCTGCCGCTGCCCAGGCCAGCCATGGACCGGTCATCATCATTCTTCAGCTTTGCAGGGAGTACAGAATAATATAGGCAGAGCACGCGAGTGGGAATCGAGGTGAAAGTCAGCACCGGTTCCGCTACTGATGGAGCTGTCGACTGCTTCGACAGCTTGCTTTATTATGCACCCGCGCCGGGCCCGGGGTGCAGTAGACCTTTGGCAACCGCCAGCTACTACGTGCAAAACTTCACCCGAGGTCGAGTCGATTGGTTGCACGAGATGCATACCCACAAACGACCACACGCATGCAGCAGCAGCTCGTTAGCGAGGGCAGCTATATGTACGCCGTGCTCGTGTTGCACGTGCCCCGACCTCAAGGCCCATTCCTGCCGCTGGCACAGAAAGAGGCTGTGGGATGTTGCGGTGAAGGTGAATGTGGAGGTCTTGGCTGGTGCATGTGATGATGAGAGGTGCGTGTTGGGATGGGCATGGCGGGCGGCGGGTCTCCTCCAGAGCTACCAGCAGCAGCGCATTTGCCAGCGTGGTGCTCTCGCCCGAGCGCGCGCATTTTTTCTCTTTCGTGTAGCTTGGGCCCGCGAGGCTAGGCTGCGTGTGGGTGCTGGTTATGGAATTCCTTGCCCACGAGACGAGCTCAATTTGCCGCCTTCCTTTCCAGGCGCTCGTCTGCTCGTGCTGCTCCGTGCTGTGCGTCTCATTATTACGAGCCGTCGCGCCCACCGTCCTCGTCATCTGCCCCCGTCCAGCCACCCGTCGTCGCTGCTGCTGATTCCGCTGTCGTGGCCGGGAGAAAGCGTTCACCGGCTGACAAACCCGTTTCCTGCTGCTCGAGGACGACGAGTCCCAAGCACCCAAGACGGGTGGCTTTGAAAAGCTTCGTTCAGTGACATATCCCACGCTTCCCTGTCTATTTATCCTGACTGCGCTGCCGGACTGCCTTCCTCGTCACTGGCCATCGTCACCGCCGACCTCACGTCACCGCCGCGGTCCACCGGAGGCCGCTGCGCCTTGTGGGCACAACAACGCAGACAGCGCCGCGACGCCCGCGACATCGATCTCGACCCTACCGACGACGCCTCGTTGGTCGCCACGCCAAGCGTCTGACGCCGTGCAACATTTTTGTGCCCCCGACTGGCCAGGCAGAGCAGGAACTCGACTCTGCCACGCGGAAGGTGCGGACTGCACCAGCGCAGAACATGGCCACCACGCCGCCGGTCGAGAACAGTGGCGTGCGGCCGTCGCCGGCGCCCACGGTGTCGACGGCGTCGTTTACTTCGTCCAGCCAGCATGAAAGCAGTGACGCGCCTCTGCCATCAGCGTCGCTCGACGCCCCGCACCCGCCCCCCTTGAACGGCGACACCAAGCCCGCCACTACTACCAACACCGCAGCCACTCCATCCAACCTGGCGCAACCGATACAGGCCAAGGCAGAGAGACCGGGTGGTCCTCAGAAGAAGCCGACCTTTACGTCACGGCTCTCGCGCATGTTCTCGCAGCGTGATGCGAACGGTTCGAGAGAGCAGGTCAAAGCCGAAGCTGCTGACAAGGTCCCCGAGACTGCAGTAGAAGAACCAGTGGCAGAGAGTGGGAAGCCGCGACCACCGAAGCCCAGCCGACAGTCGTCCAAGCACGAGAAGATGGAGGGCAACGTACGAAACGGATCCGTCTCTAAGAAGGGGAAAGGTGACGAGGTTGCCAATGCGGCTACGAAACGCTTCTGGGTCGAAGAAAGCGGAGAGCACTTCCACTACCTGCGAGGTGCCAAACGACAGGACAAGTTGACAGACATGTTGCGTGACTTCATGTCTGGCAGGAGGGGCCGAGACCAGCATGAGGAGCAGCCGCTTTCGCTGATGTCAACGTGGGTCGATCAGATCAGAAATGAAAAGGACAAGATGGCCAAAGAGAAAGAAAAGGGCCCGAACGCGACCGCTTCGCTGGTGCAGAAGTACGGCAAATGCCAGGAAATTGTTGGTCGTGGAGCCTTTGGTATCGTCCGGATAGCACACAAGACCGATCCCAACGACTCCAAACACGAACAACTTTATGCAGTCAAGGAATTTCGGCGCCGGCCGCAGGAAGACCCGAAGAGATACAGCAAACGCCTCAACTCGGAATTTTGCATTTCCTCGTCATTACGGCATCCCAATGTCATCCATACACTAGACTTGCTCGAGGACGCCAAGGGCGACTACTGTGAGGTCATGGAATTTTGTGCCGGAGGTGATTTGTACAGCTTGGTGCTTGCTACTGGCAAGCTCGAGGTCACCGAGGCCGATTGCTATTTCGCACAGCTCATGCGAGGCGTTGAGTACATCCACGAAATGGGCGTGGCACATCGCGATTTGAAGCCTGAGAACTTGCTACTGACTACACACGGAGCCCTAAAAATTACGGATTTTGGCAACGGAGAGTGCTTCCGAATGGCGTGGGAGACAGAACCACACATGACGGCAGGCCTTTGTGGCAGCGCTCCCTACATTGCTCCAGAAGAATACATTGAGCAAGAGTTCGACCCTCGTGCAGTCGACGTTTGGGCTTGCGGTGTCATCTACATGGCCATGCGCACAGGACGCCACCTCTGGCGTGTGGCGAAGAAGGACGAAGACGAATTTTACGACAACTACATTCGAGGTCGCAAGAGCGAAGAAGGCTACGGACCCATTGAGACGTTACACAGAGTAAGCCATTCTTCTTCGCATAAAGACGCAACTTCTTCCCAGAAGCCGTTCTATTCTGAAGGGTGTACTCACTCTTCTTGTCAGGCTCGTTGTCGCAACGTGATTTACAGCATTCTCGACCCCAACGCGAGTCGTCGAATATCCGCCCATCAGGTCCTCAACTCCGAATGGGGCAAGGGGATAAAACTCTGCAAAGCCGGCGAGCAAGGTCTCTAACCCAGGTCCATGGGCAAAGAACCGCTCGACAAAAGGACGTTCCGGCCCTAAAACGTATTCACGATGAACTTTCTTGAACCACGATACGAACGACGACGACGACGACGACGATGACGATCTCCAACACTACAACCATTTTTGGGATGCGTCGTGAGATGTCCTCCACACCTTCGCAAAACGTACGCATCCAACTTGGGCCAGGTCTTTGTGTTTACGACTCGTCTTGGTCTTTTTATGCCTTTTTCTCTCTACCTCCTTCGATTACGGAACGCAAACTTGTGGCAATTGAGCGTTTAGCGAAAGCGGCCTGTACTTGATGGAGAGCATGGAATACCCCCGTTACAACATTATTCTTCAGCGCTGCTCTTTCCAGGCATTCATGATGAGAGGATTTCTTCCTTTTTTTTTCTCTTTTTACTTTTCTCGCGAGCCAACACGCGTGTCTATACACTTCTGTTTTCGCTGCGCTCGCTTTTTTGCATAGAAAGGCGGCTTACGAATTGCTTCGATTCGGCTCTCGTTTCGGAACGATTGATGCTCTCGCCGGGGAATTTGAATTGGCTAGAAGGCGCTACTGTCCTTCGTGTGGCTTGAGACGATGGTGGAAAGACAAGCCAGCCAAATGAACTCGAGTGTTCGGTCGTTTTGT
The DNA here is from genome assembly GCA_002933655.1 of Cercospora berteroae. Taxonomy (NCBI): domain Eukaryota; kingdom Fungi; phylum Ascomycota; class Dothideomycetes; order Mycosphaerellales; family Mycosphaerellaceae; genus Cercospora; species Cercospora berteroae. Next base: position 93,461 of record PNEN01000560.1, on the reverse strand, counting down.
ACATATTTGCATACGCTCATCAGCTACAGGCGCATGTCAACAGTGCGCCAGTATGGAAATATATGCATTGACCTGTCTCCTTCTTGGAGAGGGAGAGAGGCGCTACGACCAACTACTACAGTACAGTATAGTATTCTTGTTTATTGCTCCGCCCTGTGGCCTCGAATTTCAGGCTGAAATCCGGAGTTACTCCACCTTCTCTGTTTGTATCTCCTGTACTAAGTCACTCAGCTTGTACTACTGCGCCATGCTCGGAAGGATTCGAAGCATGACCTCTCGGCCTCCCACACACTACTCAGCCTTTATCCTTGACGTCAGACGTAAACGTAACTTGTTGGAGGCCTCAGGAAGGAATCCTACTTCCTTTGGGATTTTCGATGACTTGTCTCGTGATAGGTGTTCGGTTGGCGGGTTTCCGGATTTGTGCGCGTGCTTTCCTGCTAAAACGATGGGGATTTGTCGGAGCGTTTGTGCTTCGTCTGTCTAAGCCTTGCGCCTTGCTTCTAGTCTGGTTTTCTAACCTCTTTCTGTGCATGCCGCGCCGCAGGGCTGTGGAGCGCTGTTTCTACGTAGTTTGAGTATTGCTGTTGTTTCATTCGTGAGGTGTAGAATCCGTAGATGGGCTTTGATCGGTTTGAAGGAATGAGAGACCACCTGCTAGGCAGCTATATAGGATCTCTTGTTTCGGGACCACCTGAAGGATAGTAGATATTTGTTCAACTTGCAAAGTCAAGATTTGAGATTCAAGAAACGGACACAAAAACAGGACCAGAAACATCATGGGTTGCTCGTCTTCGAAGCCCTCGTACGGAGGGCCAAATGCTAGGTTGGTATTTCCTTTTCCACATGGACTGTTGACCCAAGTACTGATGTTTTCTATCAGATACGCGAGAAGACATAACAACCACGGATATCACAGCGGCGGGTACGTTGCATCGTAAGCTAGACCCTGTTGCATGTAAGAGCCAAGCACTGATGTTTGTGTAACATTAGCGGAGGATTCTTCGGTGGAGACGGTGGAGGAGGAGGGCATAGTGGCGGACACCATGGTGGACATTTTTCTGGAGGTACGGATATGATGAGCGGAAAAATGTTTTGCTGACGCTGAAGCTGACGTGTGAATGATAGGCGATGGAGGAGGAGGTGGTGGTTGCGGCGGTAAGTTGTATCGATTGCCGCAGTGAGATGATTTTTGTGCTGACGTGTGTATTCAGGCGGCGGTGGTGGTGGCGGTGGCGGAGGATAAGGCTTGTCCTGTATCACGAGAATCGAGCATTCACGGCCCACGCTGGAGAAATGGTTCCATACACGGAATTGCGCTTTGCCAGGATAGTTCGAACAATTTCCTAGAGATCTTTGCATGAGCATTCGGATTACCACATGCTGCCGCCGCTATGCTTCTGTGGCGTGTCGTCTCGAAATATCTCGAGGTTGTGAAACGTTGCATACTGATGAAACCCCCCAACGCTCATCGTTGCCCAGCGGTTATCGTTCCACATCAGCGGCCGACCTGTCTCGCTGGGAACGGCGGTTGCCAGCTGCACCAGCTGCATGCGGGAGAGCTGGTCGTGCATCGGAGTGCGAAGCGTTCATGCCCGTCAGACCTGCTTTTCACGCGCGAGCTGAAAGCTGTGCCGTTGGATGCACACCGCCGGCAGATCGCGAGGTTCTGCGAGCGCCGTGAGAGAGCGTACGGAAGTGGCACAAGAAGCCCCGATGTAAATCATCCGTAGATTCCCGGAGGACCAAGAGCGACAGTCGGTGTTGTACAGATCGAACAGCGCTCCTGGTGCCTGTGTACTGGGCGTTCTATCGTCGGATCTGCAGTTCTGGAATGCCGGCTCTTGCGGGTCCACAGAGCAGGCTGGACGCTGGTCTTCCCCGCAAATGCACGCACAAAGCGAATCAGCGACAGGCTCGGCGCAGTGCTTGTCCCTCCATCCTGGAATCACGACAATTTCCGTGCAGCAGCGAGCGGTCGGTGAGGCGGCTTACAACTCGACTGCGAATCCTGCTTCCTCCACTTCTGCTCGCAACCCCGCCGCCGTCTTCGCCATCGTCAGCGCTCATATCCCGCACGTCCGTCCGTGTGTCGTGGTGTCGCCGTGAACATTGTGCGAGTGTTCCGCGCCCGGTGCTCGACGAGACCAAAAGCAGCAGTTCGCAGGCACGCGACGGCCGATCAGGGCCACAGGTAGCTCACGTTACTCTCGTGCACCGCTTCGACGGGACGGGAATTCAGCTACCCCTTCCGAACGGCCGGCAAACAAGTCACGACTGCCCGCGAACGTCACGCTCGGAGGAAGTCGCGTGCGACACCATCCACAAGAACAGGAACACCTCCATTTCTAATTGCCGACTACTACCTCGTCCTGCGTCAGCCACTACAAAGAACACCGATAGCGATCAACGACTGCTCCAACACGCAACACCCAGCAACAGCACGCAGACGCCGCGCGACCATGTTCCCCGTCGACTCTCTCCCTGCCGCATACCACGAGGAGCGCGAAGCCGCCGACGCTGCCAGGCGCCTCGCCCACATCCAGCAACAGCAGGCCAAGGCACAGGCCGCAGCGGTAGCCGGCGCCTTGAAGAACGCCTCGCAAGACAAGCCGTGTACACAATCTCTTCTACAGCAACCACAACTGTCGCGACCGGCTTCCACGACAGTATTGGGCAACATCTTCCAGGGCTTTGTTCGCTCATCGCAGAGCCCGCCGCCAGCCAAGGGTTCGATCAGCGGTTGCTCTACACCAGTCACGACACCGCCAGCAAAGATCATCACCCAGGCAGATCTCGAGCGACAGATGGCCGAGAGGAAACGCGATGCGGATATTGTTGGATCATCACCTGGTTGGTGGTAGGGACATTTGGGAGGCATGACGAAACGGCATAACGAGACCACGAGTCGTGATGTACCTCTTTGCGACTTTGAAATTGAAATCCGACTGGCGCACACGGAAAAGGTCGACACGACACCATGACCTACTTCACATGATACCCCTGAATGGTTAAAATGACAGCACGTTTGGGTTTGAGCGAGGGTGTTTTGGAGTTTGTATCGGTAGACCGGCCAATATTAATGCAGCAATGCAGTGGGCAATGCAATGTTATGCATTGAACTTGACACACTTCGGACGCTTGATGGCAGCCACCAGCTCCACATTATCCTGCTGTGCATTGCGAGCATATACAGCACGCGATCGTTCTCTGTCATCGCAGCTGACATGTTGCGACCACACTCGGTATGTCAACGTTTCGTTCATCGTGGCGAACGAGTGCCCAAGCATCAGACGAAACGACGGATTCAACGCCAAAGCATCGCAAGGGGTGCCCTCCCTACAGCCACTCGCAACGGCAACATATCAACAACCGCAGCTATACACGGCCCCATGACAATACGAGGGGTGGAAAGATCGATTGGGCTTGGACCCATCTCGAAAGTCCTTGACTTCCTCCCACTCGGCACATCTTCTGCTGATCGCGTGCGCAACCGACATTTTGGATTCCACCATTTGTATGTTGAAGCGCATGCCAGCGACGCCTTGATTATGAATGATCTGCAGTATGCGTGCATTGGGGTTTCACAACACCTGTCCGCCACATAGGCTTGCGACCACATCTCAAGCCAGGCAATGTTTTGTCAGCGAGTAGCCAAGACAGCCATCCACAACCCTTGGAGCAATGATGTCAGCAGCAAGTCGAAAATGTATTTCGCATGCAGCCAGAACAACAGAGTTCACACTGTGAAGACAACTTGTCGGCGAGAACCACGGAAACGGACAGCAGAAACGAGACCGGCTATCGGTCACTGCCGATCTTTGGACAGCTTAGTGATCCCAAGCCATTGCGGTTCCACAAACAGAATTATGCTGCATAGTGCATCTTGCAGTAGGCTGCATAAACCAGCCACTGCGTATATAACAGAAAGGTCATGAACACTACAGTTGACCTTGAAACATTATCTCCGCAACTCGCTAGTAACCGCCCACGATCCACCGTGTATCAACTCCAACCATGGCTCCCACCATTCTCATCGTTGGTGCAACAGGCAACACCGGCAGGAGCGTAGTCGAGATCCTTCCTGGATTGCTTGATAAAAGCAAGACGCTCTCAAACCACAAAATACTGGCATTGACACGGTCCAAGAACGGTGCTGCCGCTCAAAAGCTCGCACAACTCCCAGGTGTCGAGTTGGAGGAGCAGAATTGGGTCGAGATCACGGAAAAATGGCTCCGCGAACGCAACATCACCAGGATTTTCATCGCCTCTCACAACGAACCTTTGCAGTTCGCAGAGGAGAGCCAATTCCTCGTCAACGCACTACAAGCTGGCGTCAAGTACCTCGTTCGCATCAGCACGACAACCGCACACGTCGTTCCGAATTGCAAGGTCTATTACCCAAGAGCACACTGGGCGATTGAACAGATGCTCAGCTCGCCAGAATTCAGCGAAATGCACTTTTCATCTTTGCAACCTGCCATGTTGCAGAATATGACGGTGGCCCCGATGGTGGAGTGGGTCAAAAAGTTCAAAGAAACGGGCAAACAAGATACTTTCCGCACATTTCTGGATCCAAAAGTCCCGATCGCAGCAGTGAATTCCGACGATGTTGGAATTCTAGCCGCACATTTATTGAGTCAAGACGATACGACCTCTTTCAACCAAAAACGACTATCCATCTACGGGCCGGAAGATGTTACGGGTGAACAGCTTGTCGAACTTGTTGAGAAACATATTGGCGAGAAGATTCAAGATGTCAAGTACAATGATTTCAGCTTCTTGGATGAGTATCTGAAGGTACATCCTGCGCCGTATTTGATGTCGTATATTCATGATCAGGCTTATACGCTCTGGGATGGGTCGTCGAATTCTGCGGCGACGAGTCGAGAGGCTGTGGATTTGGCGGCGCCGAAGGGGAAGATTACGGAGTTGTTGCTGAAGGAATTGGCTGGTGTTTAGATACTAGGATTACAGTGATTATGTACGACAGATGGAGCTGAACAGAGCCAGTAGATATAGCAGCCACACGCTTTTGGTTTCCAGCAGTTTCAGTTGCAGCTTCGCTGCATTGTGGCCTTCATAGTCTTGCCGAACAGTCACGTCTGCGGTTCTTGCGACTCGGAATGGTGTCGCGCCTCTTCTGAGATCTTGTTGAAATTTCCATTCGAGTTCAACAACTCACATCGGCGAATCGTAATATCGTTATTCCAGGCTTGATATGCTCTTTGCCGACGTCAACTGAAAGAGCCGCTAGAATCACATTGTCGATTCAGTGAACTTTGCTGTTTGGATCCTTGCAAAGCGAAACAAACTTCTGGCATAATTCGAAGCATTTCGTCGAGGAAGGCTGGTCCGTGCGATTCTCACGCCCGCTTACTCCCCTTCCCGTCTCCTTCCAACCCAACCCTAAAACAAAACAACCCCCTCACAATAGCACAAACTCCCACAATCCCAATATTCCCCCAATCTTCCGCCCTATACACCCTCGGATCCATCCTTCCTTGCTGATGCAGCGCATTGAAAATGCTATACAGCAACGCAAAATCATAGACTAATTGTCCAGCTTGTAACGTTTTCCAGATCCAAATCTCATTGGTCTTTCGGAGGAGGAAGAGTTGGAGGATTACGCACATGAGGAGTGCGCCGCCGAGTTGGTGTTGGAAGAATGTTTGGAGGGGGTTGTAGGGGGAGAGGGAGGAGGGGATGAAGGCGTCTGTTACGAGGGCTGGAGTGAAGAACATCATGTAGATGCCTGAGAGAGCGATCAGAGGGTCGAGAGTGGTGAAGAAGAGGGTGTAGGGTTTGGGGATTGGCGAGGGCATGATGGGTGTTGCTGGTGAAGGAAAGACCATGGAGCTGGAGGAGAGCAGCGCTAAGCAGTTTGTGACAGTGCGAGGACAGTGCTACAAGTGTTGTGTCCGGGCAGATCTTCAGCTCAAGTTCAGCTTGTGTTTGGTGTCAGCTGAAGCTAAAGCTGCAAGAGGTCTCAGCTCGGAGGCTTGATTCTGCCGCGGGTCCCACGCGTCGGTTGTAACCTCACCTGCTATCATTTCACCCTCAGTCTCCCAGCCTTGAGCTGCATCGCCCGAATCTCTTGCGCCATACATCTGCAAGCGCCAACTCTGGCCTACAGGTCATTCGTTGGTTTTGCTCCGCCTGCTCAATGGGCGGCTCGTCGCAACGAACGACCTCTGACTCCCAACTGCCGCGCGATTCGAGTACCAGCATCTCAAAAGCCTTGACAGAAGCTACTCCGCTCCTCCACAATGTAGTAGCAACACGGCACTTGGGAATTGGAACAGTGCGCCACATGATCAAGTGAAGTAGATGTGTAGTTTATGGACCCATACATTCTTTCGCAACAGAAAGGGATCTGCGTCTTCGGTCGTCTGAGGTACGCCAAGGCCTTCCGTGGGTAGACACAGGGGGCTTTCAAGCGGTGGCGCCTCTTCTGCCCATTGTGGGACTTTCTCGTAGACTCTCGGTCGTTTAGCTAGCGCTTCAAGCTCTTCAGAAGTCAAGATGCCTTTCGCTGAATCTCTAGGCAAGCCGAGGTCAATAAGACGATTGAATGCAGCAGCAAGAGCGAAGGGTATAGCAGAGATGACGGCAAATCGCTCCAGATCCTGGTCGGGAGGCATAGGGATGTTGCACAGCACCCAAGAATCCTCTTTTCGTGTCCAGAAGTACTCTATCTCATTGCGCATTACGATGGTGTCGTCCATGACGATAGCCCAGTAAATGCGATAGATCGCCCTTAGTGGTGTATCCAGTTTGCGTTTCTTGGGGCGTTGCACGTAATATAATGCCCGGGGTTTCGAGAGCAACTCGGAGGGTCCTGGCGGTGTTGAATGGTCGGCAGTCCTGCTGCTCGACAGCGCGCAACCCATGACGCCACGTAGATGTCGCCGTCCAGTGCACTGAAGACGATCGTCTCCTGCTGCGTTGTGAATGTGGCAGGCCAACTTGGGGGCTGCGGATTGGAGGGTACGTCCTTGTGATGTCACATGCACCGGTGTCACTTTCATCCGATCTCCGAGACACGTCTCATGAAGAGTCCGTCCTGCATACTTCGAGCTTTCGTGTCTCCCACACACGTGTTGCATGCGAGCAATATGGCATTGGATGCCATCATCCATCGCAAGGAAACATCCTGGTGGCAACAGTTTCAGGATGCGCCATGCCCAACACTCGCCAAAACGCTCTATTCGTGGCGACGGCGCTTAGCACTCGACCAAAGCTCGCAACGAGCACCTGAAACTGCTGACGATATCACAGTAGTCTGCGTGTCGGACACTCACAACAGCCAACCTAAAATTCCACCGGGCGATATTCTCATTCACGCGGGCGACTTGACCCAAGGCGGCACCGCGGCAGAATTGCAAGCACAATTACATTGGCTGGATGCTCAACCACACGCACATAAGCTCGTCATTGCAGGCAATCACGATATCATACTCGACGCTGCCAAATCTGCCGAGTTCGGATTCTCACCTGAAGCTCGACAAGCGCTACAGTGGGGTTCTCTCATCTATCTTGAGCTTTCCTCTCGCACCGTAGATGTTTGAGGGAGGAAAATTGCCATATTTGGACACCCTTCGACTCGAAAGCATGGAAACTGGGCTTTTCAGTATGACAAGGGTGCTGATGTTTTCCGCCATCAGGTCCCAATGGCTGTTGACATTCTTGTCACACATTCTCCACCCCGGTTCCACCTTGATGTGGCAGGCTGGGGTGAGGGTTTCCTGCTGCAAGAAATCCAACGAGTGAAGCCAAAACTGCATGTGTTTGGACACATCCACGCAGGGTATGGTCGAGATGTAATAATTTACGATGTGTTTGAACGCCTGTATGAGGATGTGTGCTCACGCCACGGCGGTATACTGGCTGTGCTCTACATGATATACTTTGCTACTTCACATGGCTCTTATGGGTCTATCTCGCAAAGCAGAAAGCACTATTCTGATCAACGCATCAGCTGTGGGGGGCCTTCGCGAGGAGAGTATCCGGACAGTACAGACTGTGCGTCTGTGATCTCAGCAGGCGCGCGTGTACTGCGCGCTGAACAAAGACCACGCAACGCTATGGATCCCAGCAGTTTCAGGGCGTGCGGCACAGCAGTTGCATTGAATACTATGAGAGCCACAGCGCAGAGTCGAGTAGTTACACCACACCATTGCATCAATCAAGAAATCAATCTCCGAGCCACCACGACACTCGCGCAAAGCAAAGCATCAACATGTGTCACTTCTGTCTCAGAGGCCGCCGTGATCTTCACCTGGAAGACCTGGCACCTGTACCAGCTGCAGCCCGGCAGCCAGGTGGGACCCAACAGCCAGAGCAGCAACAGATGACCAGAGCGGAAATTCAAGCACACCTTCACGCCGTCGCAAAATATCTACACGGCAAGCGTCAGTACCTTAGAGTCGTTGGTGTCGGTGGTGTAATTGCTCCCCTGTCTCTGGGAACACGCAACGCAACACATGATATAGACATCTTCTCCGACAGCATTAGCCCGGATCAGGCCAACTACCTCCGTGCTGCGGTACAAAAGGTCGCTAAGAAGTCAGGCTTGGATCCCCATTGGCTCAACAATCAGACCATCCTCCACATTCCGGTCGACCTTCGCGGACGTATTCAAGAAGATGCTGTCCGCCAGAACTACATTCTCTTCGACGAGCCTGGACTGCAGGTGGTAGCCGCACCATGGTTATACTCCTTCACTTCCAAACTTCACCGGATCTCCGGATCAGGAGCTGGCCCATCCCGTCAATATGATCCTCAAGATGCTGCGAACTTCCTTTCCAAGTACCTTCAGGCTGTTCGAAGGCCTTCAATCACCATATCAGAAGTGCAAGCGAGGATGGAACGTTATAAGATCAGGATAACAGACGATTCGTTGAGTATAGAGCATTGGGCACCGTCAATGCCGCGGCTGGCCGCGCCATCGTCACCAGTGGCTAAGCAATGTTCGTTTCTGGAGTTTCATCATATTGGGCGGGATCTTTCACTCTGAAGCGCCTGATCTTCCATTATCCTCTCAGCTTGATCGCATTTGTCAACTACAAACCAACATCATCAAACTTTCAATAGCGCTGAGCATAGAGGGTATCAACAACGGATCAATTTTGAGCAGGTGATACACGTCAAAGCCGCAAGTCCGTCGTCAGTGTGCGTATCGTAAACACGAAATGCACGCTTTGGAAGTCAGTACAATGAAGCAGGTGGGTGGGACTCCAGACCAGCGAGCATGGGGTGATCCTGTGTGTAGACTCAAAAGTTACAGCTTGATGGTAGGATGTGTTACGATAGCTTCTAAGGGCACTGTTCGTGGCCATTTTGGCGTCTAAGGAATTAGCATAGTCGGCTCCATCTGATTATTGTGTACTTAGCCTTTGCTTGATTGAGAAATTCGGTCTGGCAAAGAGAGCTTCGAGATCTCTGCTGACATATCCTTCTCACTCTTGCACCAAGATTGTTGCACTTCACGGTCCAAAGCACATTGCCTTTATGAACCTCATAAGCTTGAGAAAGGTTCGTTGTTGAGCTTCAATCATCAACACGGCCAGATCTGCCAATGATTTTTTGGAACGTGTCAATAGAATCACACTGCTACAATGACCAACGCTGTCTGAGACTATGTAGCGTAGCTTGTTGACAGAAACCGAAGTCTCTCCGAAATGATGCACAAGTTGCTGTGTTGCACATACATATCGCAATCGAGTCTGTTTGCAGTCAAAGGACAGGAAGCCGGCGGCTGGACTTTGAGCCGATTCGCACCAATCCTTCCGACGGCAGGATGCATCAACGCTCCATCTTCATCCTTCCACCGACGCTGTGTCTCTCACACAGTAACTATTCATCGCTGTCCGCGATGATACACTCGGCAACGAAGTAGAAATCGTGCACAATGAGGCAATTCGCGGTAAGAATGAAGTGCGACAGTATATTAACTTATGGAACGGCTCCCCAACGCCATTCTCTTTCCATGCCACCACAAACAGAGAATACATCAAGCAGAACCAAACCTTGTCTGTAGCTAGACATCAGTCTTTCAAAACAACAGTCATGGCTATTCCAGTATCGAGCCTTCGCAAAATCGTCGTAACCGGCGCGACAGGGAAGCAAGGTGGCGCGCTCATCGAAGCTCTACTCGCACAACCTACACCTGCATTCGAGATCTACGCCATCACACGCAAGAAGTCCTCACCTTCAGCTCAACGTCTTCTCTCAAGACCAAACGTTCACCTCATCGAAGGCAACTTCTCGGACCCAACGACCAGCTTCTCCCAAATAAAAGATCCCTGGGGCCTCTTCTCCGTAACGATCCCCACCAACGCAGCAAAAGAAGAATCTCAAGGCAAAGCCATGACAGCAGCCGCCCTCTCATCCGGCGTCAAACACATAGTCTTCACAGCCACAGACCGCGGCGGACCAGAAATCTCCTCCACCACTCCAACTCCAATCCCACACTTCGCCAGCAAATACAACATCGAACAAGACATAATCACCCAAACTCCCTCCCACAACGCAACCTACACCCTCCTCCGCCCCGTCGCCTTCTTCGAAAACATTTCCAACAACTTCCTCGGCCGAGCCTTCATCTCCATGTGGCGTCTCAACAACGAACCCAACTCCACCAACAAACTCCAACTCATCTCAACATCCGACATAGGCCGCATAGCAGCCCAAGCCTTCCTGCATCACTCCTCCCCAAAATACAAAAACTCGGCAATTTCCCTCGCAGGCCAAGAACTCACCCTCCATGAAGCGCAACAAACCTTCCAATCCGTGACGGGAACTCCATTACCAGAAACTTACCCAGTCCTCGCCAGAATAATCAAATGGCTTCTTCATGAACAATTGGGTGTAATGTTTAATTGGTTTAAAACGAATGGCTTTGGTGCGGAGATTAAGACTTTGAGGGAAGAGTATCCCTTTTTGAAGGATTTTCGAACGTGGTTGGAGGAGGAGAGTGCGTGGAAGAAGAAACAAGACAAGTAGACATCGACAGGTCATGCAGGTGGCACAGAGCACAGGGAATTTCGCCATCAAGGTCGTAGCCTCAGGCAAGTGCACAGCAAGCAATCTCACCAATCCAGGCCTTTTCTTCATCGCCTTACTCATCTCCTCGCTCCACGGCAAGCAGATCTAAGATCTAAGATCTCGCCATGTTCCGAGAGCCAACTCTATTCAGTGGCTACCCTGTTGGTCAGTGCGGCTTCATAGTCAATTCGGTTGTTTCTGGGCTCCATTCCGAGCCGACTCACAGACATCACATTTCACAGTAGATTGGCGTGAGATTTGGGAAATCACGACTATTCCATGACCTGAATTCAAGTCACTGCATATCGCACACACGGCTGCAAAAATGCCCCAGTGGTATCGCCGCTAGCTACCGTACTTCAGAGAGCTTATCAAAAGCCTCCAAATGTGGTTCATTCCCTATGCTTTCGTCCCGCAAAACCTTTTTGTCTCCTTCGTGATGGGTGTTGGCCATGAAAACACTTCGCCCTTTTCAGCCAAAAAGAGAACAATTTTTGTGTGAGGAGAAAAAGGGCAGAACTCGCGTTCTTCTCCCCTTTTCCCGCCCATGCGCCGTAAGTGATCGGTGGAAGTCGTATTCCCTCCCTCAATGCTCCATCTTCGCCTCTTTTACAGCCCATCGCAGAAAACATCATCTACCTTGTGTGAAGAAGTGGAAAGCAGCATCGATCGAGGCACTCTCGCTAGGGGTCGTTGCTGGACCAGCGCGCGTCCATATCAGATCCATGAAGTTTTGATGAGGTGTATCGTTTTTCCCAAAGAGTATCCAGGCCAGAACAGTTTAGCATGGGGTGGGTCGTGAACTCCAGGCTCGATGAACGCCGTCCCTGTGTGACCGTTATTATGACCATGCGTCGCTGCGTAACTTCATGACTAAAAGCTCAAGCTTTCGTTCGGAGTGAGAGGTAAGAAAGGGTATAGCCCTCTCAGTCCAAACGCGCCATCATTTGATCCTTGGTCAGTGGTGTCAGATTGTCGATGTCTAGCCCCTTGCCGGCCAGTACCGGCTTCATGTGCGCTGGGACGAGCTGAGCGTTCAAATGTGGTGCAATCGACAACTCTGCATATCGTGGTCAGCATCCAAACCTTGTGAGTCGCCGCATTTTCAACATACCGTGATGAGAGAAATCGAAGAGATTTGGCAGATCCTTGCTGGGTCCGCCAGCGTGGCGCGAGTCTGGAAGTCGCGTGTTCGGATCTCTGAGCTCGTCGAAGAATGGATGCACCATGGCGTCAATTGCCGACAGACGCTGCGTGGGTGTGTACTCCAGCAGACGCGAAATCAAGTCGATTGCATTCGGATCGGCCTTCCTAAACACCTGTGCGCGCGACACGTCAGCAAAGGGAGTTTCCGCAGTGGTGCAAAGCAGGCATACCTTGCTGAATGGATGCGGCTTGATTTGTGGGAACTTGTGCTCCATGTAGTTCGGATTCATAGTCCGAATCTGATCACGAGTGGGCGTGCCAAGCACTTTGATGATCTCCACTAATTGATCGATACCAGACTCTCCTGGGAACAAAGGTTGCCCAAGCATCAGCTCTGCCATGACGCAGCCCGTGGACCAGACGTCTGGGATAATTGTCAGCGATGCGAGATGGACAGTGGGATACGTTGATACACATACCAATCTTGGTGGTGTAGTTTGTGGCACCGAAAATGAGTTCCGGCGCACGATAGTAACGCGAGCAGATGTACGAGACATTGGGTTCATTTTCCACCAAGATCTTTGCGCTTCCGAAATCGCACAGCTTGAGAATGCCCGAGGCAGGGTCGAGGAGCAGATTCTGAGGTTTGATGTCTCGGTGACAGATACCCTGCGAGTGGATGTAGGCGAGCGAGCGGAAAAGCTGGTAGATGTACAGCTTGACCTCGAGGATGGGCATGGTGCTCTTCAGCTTGTTGAAGTGGCGTGAAGCTCTGTAGACCGTCTCTGGAACAAACTCGAGGACCAGGTTGAGATAGACCTCATCTTTCTGCGCGGCAATCAGAGAAGTCTGCACGTTCATGCGGGCGTCGGTATCTCGAACCCTGTCTCCGTTGGAGTAGTAGAATGCCTTGAGTTCGACAATATTGGGGTGGCGGACGATTCGCATGATCTGCAATTCTCGGTTCTGTCCGCATGTTAGCTCTGTGTGTCCGCAAGGACAGTGCATTGGTGGAGACTTGGATTACCTTGAATCGCTTGTCCTGAAGCACGCGCTTGATGGCCGCATCTTCGCCCGAAGGAGACAATTTGGTCTGGAACACGACGCCAAAGCTGCCATTGCCCACAATCTTGCACTGTGTGTACTGCATCTCCTTGGTTTCGCCGGTCAGGCCATCCTGCACCTTTTCGCGAATGACTTCGGAACCTGAGTCTCAAACAGCGTCAGCAGTTGTCAAGCAAGGTCTCGTGCAGTGCACGAATGGACTGTATGTGCCATGCTATGGGCGAGGTCGAGTCCTGCCTCTCAGCGAGCTGGCACAGGGAGGGGACTGATCGTGTCATGCGGGATACACACCTCCCATTCTGAGGCCTTGGAATTGAGGCCGATTGTTCGACATTGGAAGCTGAAGTTGGGCTCCGGCGCTCAGCAGCTGCGTGTTGCTATCGCGAGTAGGGCGGACTGCGGTTGAGCAGCGGGTGGGCGGAGCGCGGTGGGCAGGTGCGAATGCGGTCCGTGATTGCGGTTCGTGAGGTGCTTCGTGCGCTTCGGGCGGAGGTGTGGTCGTGTTGAGAGGCGGCGCGAGGCAGCGCGGAGGTGAAGGTGGAGGTGGTGCGGCAGAGGTTGGTCAGGTGCCACCAAGTGGGCTGTTGCGGCGGGTCCAGTGCTTTTGCGGACAAAAGTCTGCGTGAATGGTGAATGGCTGGCTTGGGCGGAGTGCAGCAGCAGCGGCGGCAGCAACGGCGCGGATGGAGCTGGCGGCGCGAGTTGAGTGTGTCGAGGTGCGCGGCGTGAAGTAGTGGTGGTGCTGGGCGGGTGGATGCTCGCAGCAGTCGTGGTTCTCCCAGAGGCAGTGACGATGGTGACCCCTCACACCAGGTTTTGATGGCGTCGCTGGGGAATGGCACACGACTCGGCGGCGGGCGTGCAGGACGGGGCAGGGCAGGCGCTGCTGAAGAGGGGCGTGGCAGGTGAATGATGCACGGCGAGAGCAGACGGACTCGCGCACCATGCAATCACGGCGACGGCGGTGCACGGGTTATAGGATCGCCAGCAGTCGACAGCGTGCATGAAAGCTCGGACGTGTATGTGCTGAAATTGGGGTGGGCCTGCTCGCTCGTGACCTCTCCGATGAGATCACTGCGTGTGATTAGGGCCTCCAGAAGGCGGCACGCCAAGCCCAGCACTGGAGGCCTTTCTGCCCGTTGCTGCTGCTGCTGCTTCACATCAGAAACAGTGGGAAAGCTAGCACGGATGCGAATGCACACGGCAGACACGTCGAGCACCACGTGCGCCGCAACACCAGCAGACTCTGCTCCGGCGACAAGACAGACGCACGCGGATCAGAAATGGTCCTGAGACCCGCCCCAACCCGCCGGAAGGTCATGAGGTCCAGCTTGCTCCTCGTACTAGTTGAGCGCGCGCGCCGCCCTTGTTATTGTCATGTATGCAGCAGGAGCCGCGTTCGCATTGGCCGTCGGCCACGGTGCCGGTTGTGGCTTCCATCAGAACGTGGCTCCGACGGGGAAGCGTATGCTACTGCCACGGACTGACTGCGTTGCGCGGACTGTTCTTTGACACACGGCAACGCCTCGTGCACACCATGCCGTGAGATGACGATGTTCCGAGTCGGCGCCCCTGGATCCTTGCACCACGCAAAGCAAATGCAATGGAAGCTGTCCGCTCACTCGCCGCATGCACGCTCGGGTACCTCACCACTCTCGCTCTGTGCTGCATGTCTGCACCACGGCTCTGACAACGACAATTCCACTTCGCGGACCAATCCAAAAATACGCATTTCGCGGCATGGACTGCCACTTCTCGGGCCTGCAGACGGACCGAGTGGGAAGCTCTCGTGCTCCGCTCTGCTGTGCATCTCGCGCTTGTCTGCCGCTGCTGGTTCGCGAACAACTGCGAGAGCCGCATTCAATGCGGCATACTCGTGCAGACCGATGGCTGCCATCGAGCGTGCAGCGCTGCCTGCCACGATCGTGGTCAGCTCAACGCCGCATGCTCAACCAAGCGCACGGATCACCAAGCGATCTCGCTCTCTCAGCACTTCACAAAATTCACATGCCATTGCCACAAGCGCCAAGCGAGTGCACTGCGACACCTGGAACGAAGCGACACGCGCTACCATCGTCTAGATCTTGCTAGTTCGCGTGGACGCCGTGGAGTACTGATGCATCGAGCCCAGCATCGTGAGCTTCATCACCACCAATCCGTCTCGCGGACCGAGAACAGTCACGATGCACCTCGGTGCTGGTTCGTCTTGACATCACGTCGCAAATACTCCAGACAGCACGGTGCCTATCCTCGTCCGCACTACTGCGAGTCTGGAGAGGTCATGCAGTCCTAAGACTACGCAACCCAGCGGCCCGAATCCTGAAGTTTGCGCGATATACGTGACAGGATACATGCCCTGCTGCCCAAATGCCGTTTCTTGGGAAGAAGAGCGAGACGATGCCACGACCAGAGGAACAGACAACAAATTCGACCTCTACATGTCTCGAGATGAACTCCAGAACAGTCGCGGCAGGCCGTCTCGTAATATTGCCACTCCTGCGCTCCACGATTAAACGCCATCGTGACCGCACTAGTACCAGCACTGCTGCTGACTCCAGCTCTCGCGGAGCCGCGCTCTGCCTAAGCTCCACTTTTTCCCGCCCTTCACCCCTCCACCACAGATGACTCCCCACAGTCACATGGCACGAGTACTACTCCTGCAGACTCCACTGCAAGTCCAGGCTTGCGCCAATTTCGCTCCAGGCGGTCGAGACGAAGTTGACGAACACCCCAAACTACTGACGAGCCCTAGAATCGATCATGACGATGCCAGAGCTGACACCAGACTTCT
This sequence comes from Cercospora berteroae, assembly GCA_002933655.1. Taxonomy (NCBI): domain Eukaryota; kingdom Fungi; phylum Ascomycota; class Dothideomycetes; order Mycosphaerellales; family Mycosphaerellaceae; genus Cercospora; species Cercospora berteroae. The sequence continues at coordinate 77,410 of PNEN01000560.1, read as the reverse complement.
CAGATCGCAGCTCTTTGCTATTATGCTTACATTTACAGTTACCATGGTTCATCAGGGTCCGGTCTCTACCGGCAGTCGGAACCAAATATACGGGTCCGTTGCGCAAGAATGATGCCTTCTAGGCTCGAAGCGAGAAGTGAGGTTGATGAGACTCGTTGACTGCATTCTGGCCAGGTGTCTTTTTCCCAACTCCGCCAGCTGGCGGCAGGGCCGCCTCCAGCTCCGGTCAGTGTGACGAGAGGTGTCCAATGACACATCTGTACCACGAATCTATGCGGACTGTAGTGGCCTCGCAGTGTACATACTGCACGCTGACCGGTGATGGCAGTTGAGACTGCGGGTCTGGACAACGCAATTCTCAACAATCGATGCAGCATCTCAAACGCCCAGCACTTTTCCAGTGTGAAAAGCAGTTCGATAGATGATGCCTTTCATGCTGTCACTTGTGCAGTTCCGATACCGCAGTTGGGACCCAGAATCCTGATGAGAACGAAAAGAAAGCTGAGAATATTTCATCTTCCCCAAAGAAGATGAGCAAACCGTCAAAGGGGTGTACATAGGCTAGACTGTTGATATATCAGCCAGAAACCATCATGTTCAATCCCGATTGCCGCACCGTTGTGAACGTGAAGTAGAAGCGAATCGCATCATCAATGCCCATTGATAGGTGTTGTGATTAAACTAATCCGCCTCAGGCAACCCAAAATCGATGCCAACCTATCGTTACACGCTCGCTAGAACGCTCAGGAACGTATATCAAGTGAAGCCAGAAAGCTCACTTGCATGCGTGCGTCACTGCTGCCAATCACCATTCGCCAACGGGCTCTTCGGCCTATCCTGACCAGAAGAACGAATTCCATTCCCAAACTTCATAACTCCTTGCAAACCAGAAGCGAATTTCTTGCCCTTTTTCCTCTTTTTCCCTGGACTGCCCGAAGGCCCAGAAGGGACGTTCACTCTTGCACTGCCGATTGAGTCCAAGGAAAGCCGTCCTTCCTGGACCTGTCCATCTTCATCTTCCCACTCATCTGTTTGTGCTTCCATTCCTGAACCACGAGGCGGCGATGGAGCTTCGACGCTGATTTCAGGCTGAGGACCGCCCTCTCGCGTGACCGGACGACTGCCCTCTGCGCCACCAGGCCCGCCATCATCGCTTGCATATTGTGGATCTGCAGGCGCGGTGCTTGAGCGCCAAAGTTTCCGTCTGAACAAGCTGACTGGGCTCCGACTCTCCGGCGATGGCGAGAGAGGTGGTGTGTCCCAGCCTGAGAGTGCCGTCGTCGACTTATTCAGCAATTGCTGCATCAGTGGCACTTCCAGAGCGCCGTTGTTAGACCTTCCGAAAAGGACGAGGGCCAGACACATGAGTAGCAACGTCGACTGCACAATACCCATGCGCTTCTGCCAAACAAGTTCATCGGCAACCATTGTCAGTCGCGCACTGAGAGCCAGCATTTCGCGCTGATACGTCTCTCGTTGACCTTCGAGCTCAATCACCGTACTCTGCCATAGTTGATCGTATGCCTGGCGGAAGCCGTGAAGCTCGGCCATGACTGTCTCGTTCAGGTGGGAGAGGAACTTGCTTGTGGTCGCCATCTGTCGTTTCTCGACTTTGCTGAATGCTTCTCTCAATATGCGCGATTGCTCCTCAATGTATTGCAAGCTGAGGGTACTGTTGCTTTCCAATTGCTGCAGGCGTTTGTGAACCTGTTTGAAGAAAGACTCCTGGGTGGAGGGCTGGGCTGGTGGTGGCGAGCTTGTGGAGGACGCGACAGGACGTGTCGCATTGCTCGCAGCTGCTGTCTGATTGCCACCAGCGGAATGAGTGCTGCTGCTGGAACCTGTGGTGGAATTGAAAGTGCTGTTGGCTGGCAGTACCGTAGCGCTTATCGGTTCTTCGCGTGCCGATGGGTCGTGAGAGGTCGAGGAGGAGTTGATCGCTGCTTCAGTGTCTGCATTCTGCTTCGTCGCTATAGGTGTGATTGTGCTAGCAGCATCACTGATAGATGACGAAGTCGAAGTAAAGGATGAGGTCGATCTAGTCTGTGAGAGCGCTGTGAAGTTCGCATTGGAGCCTGTTCCGACTTCTGAAGTGGGCCGTTGATCGCAAGTCATGTTGGCATTCGTCGGCTCATAGACGCCGACGGCCATCGGGAAGCTCGCGTTGGTGTATTTGTCGGCCACAGAGCTTGCAGTCGCTTCAGTACTGGACCGGGTCGCCTCGTGTGATGTACAAGAAGAACATGATCCATCTTCCTGGGGTTTCTCCTGAGACAAGACAATATCCGGCTCTCCAGGAACTACTGGCGGTATAGCCTGCTCTGTCGCCTTCGATGCCTCATCGGTAGACTCCACAGGCTCTTGGTGGATCGCAGGCGTTGCCAGAACTTCGATGTCCAAGGTAACATCATCGATTTCGCCCCTCGCTAATTCTTCCTGGTGTCTGTAGTCTTCCATCATCGTGATACCGTGCACTCGGAGCAAACTCACAGGACAGTAGTACTCGGAGCCATAGTGCGTGAGGAACTCGATACGTAGATACCTGGCCCAAATCTGAGGGTTCTCGATCAAGAAGGCCTGTATCTCACGAGTATTGCGGGCCTCGAAAGTACCTAGATCCCGCCATTTTTCCATCTTGACGGGATAACGATCTGACACAGACAGTCTGAAGTGGCGGAATCCAGAGCTGAAGAACTCATAGTTGGCCAGCACAATTGTGTCGATTTGTATGTCGTTGCACAACTCCACGATCAAGAATTTGTTATCAGCCGCACACTTGTTGAGCATGTAGCTGTCTTTGCTTTCGACCAAGACGGATGTGGCGGACATTGCCTCTTTGTTATTCTTCAGAACAGTCGCAGCGCAGTCGAAGGATGCATAGTTTGTGCGCTCCTTACAAGTCTTACCAGCGTCTTTGGACCTGAGTGAGGTCGGATGACCTGGTACTGGTGTTTGCGCGGCTTCTGTTTGAGCTGTGGGACTTTCCGGCATGGCGGACTGCGACACTCCCCCAAAGCCAACAAAGTCAATGTCAATCTCCTGCTCATCGCCTAGAGTATCGAGAGCATTGTTGACTGGTCGCGGCCGATGAGCGTTGGTGGTCTGCGTTCGTCCAACATCATCAGGAGACTGGCCACTCTTGGCAAGGTTTTGCTTTTTCCAGTCCTCAAAGGAGAGAAAGTTGGCATTGTCTAGAGCAGAATCCGATTCCTCTTCTTCGACGGAGGGGCTTGCGGTACTGGCTGCGACACTGGCAACAGGAGCAGTTGGCGAATTCGATGCATGGGCTGGACTTGGCTCATGCTGGGCGGAGGGTGTATGCTCTCCTAAAATCGTGGTCGTACCATTCGCTACGGTATATGTTACGGTGGCCACCTGCGGCCGTTCATCTGAAATCAAAGTGGTCGCGAAGGTGCCTGTGTGATCTGTGGTGGTGAGGATATGGGGTGTGCCATTGGACGGAGCGCGGTCAGTCCTGAGGCATTGTCGCGCTAGCGTGTGTGTTATATAGTTCACCGTCCGGCTGGGACATGTTCCTGTGCTGTTCGTAAAGTGTAATCCGAGCGTGCTCGATATGGCGCTTCCGGTATATGCGGCCTGGGTGGTCTTGGGGACCGAGTCCGTATTACTGTCATAGCCGGTGGACTGCGCTCTGCCGAGCGCCGCGGCGATCCACAGGAAGACGATGGCATGGCGCAGCAGACTATTCATACTGCCGGCACATTGTTGTCTCCCTCGCCTCCATCAATCCAGTGGAGAATCGGATGTTGCAGACCAGCTGGCGATGGGAGGATGACTCGGATGGGAGAAAGAGCGTTCTTGACACTTTGCAACGAAGCAGCTGCAGTTTCACCGCACAAAGACTCCTCCTTGGGTGGCGCTGGCGCTGGAGCTAGTGATATAGTACGCTCGTCATGCGCTGGCTGCGAATGCTGCGGGACCACGAGACCGCACGAGTTCCCGTGAATAGTCTACGCAAATGAATGATGCGGGCGACACGGGCAGTGAAGGAACGACTTGCATGTGATCTCCGCGATCTGCTGTTGTAAGGTGTCGGCTCGCTCAAAAAAGCTCCTTGACAAGGGCTCGGCTAGCGGACCCAAGTCCGCCACTCCCGGTCCCGACCCTTTCGTCTCGAGAAATCTTGTGCATGAACGAACACACACTTCGGTAGCAATGACTTTGATCTTCTCAGCGCGGGCGCGCATGCTCTGGGGCCATGCGCCGCGCGTGCGGTCGGCGGCAGCATTCAGGCGGTCTCTCGCCACTCTCGCCGACCTCCCTGCACAGTAGGAAACAACATGTAAGCATTGGTGGTCGATACACTGACATCAAGGCAGACGACCTGTCGACGTCGTGGTCATCGGTGGCGGTCATGCAGGATGTGAAGCCTCTGCAGCAGCAGCACGAACTGGAGCACGAACGACGCTCGTCACACCCTCATACAACAACTTGGGAGTATGCAGCTGCAATCCATCCTTCGGCGGTATCGGAAAAGGGACGATGCTGCGTGAGATCGATGCGCTGGATGGCCTAGTGGGCCGGATCACAGACAAGGCCGGGGTACAGTTCAGAGTGCTGAACAGGAAGAAAGGCCCAGCAGTGTGGGGTCCACGCGCCCAGATCGATCGAGCGCTGTACAAGAAGCACATGCGCGAAGAGATGACAAACTACCCAGGATTGCAGGTCAAAGAGGGGAAAGTGGCAGACATTATAGTAGACCGATCACCGACGGCAGCGGCAGAGGGCAGACATGGCAGAATCACGGGCGTTCGATTGGAATCTGGCGAGATCATCAACACAAACAATGTCGTGATCACAACGGGCACCTTCCTGGGTGGCGAGATACACATTGGACTGCAGGTATTCCCATCAGGGCGAATGGGAGAAGCGGCGACTTTTGGATTGTCCAATTCCTTGAAAGAAGCAGGATTCCAGCTGGGCAGATTGAAGACTGGAACACCACCTCGATTGGATAAGAAGTCCATCGATTTTGCGAAGCTCGAGGTCCAGCCGGGTGACCAGCCTCCGATGCCGTTTTCGTATCTCAACGAACGTGTCGCAGTTGAAGAGCAGCTCAATTGCTGGAGCACTCACACAAACCCAGAAGCGCACGAGATCATTCGACAAAATCTGGACAAGAGCCTTCATATCCGCGAGAGTGTCAAAGGTCCACGCTATTGCCCCTCGTTGGAGAGCAAAGTCATCCGCTTTACTTCGAAGAACCATCATCTGATCTGGCTGGAACCGGAAGGATTTGACAACGATGTTATTTACCCGAACGGCGTGAGTATGACCGTCCCAGCCGAGGCTCAGGAAGCCATGCTCAAGAAAGTGGTCGGGCTGGAGAACGTGAAGATGCTTCAGCCAGGCTATGGTGTCGAGTACGATTACGTCGATCCTCGTAGTTTACGGAGCACGCTCGAGACCAAGGCCATCTCAGGACTCTTCCTCGCAGGGCAGATCAATGGAACGACGGGGTACGAAGAAGCCGCCGCGCAGGGCGTATTGGCGGGTATCAATGCTGGAAACGCCGCGATTGGCCGTGATCCTTTCACAATGTCTCGAGCCGATGGCTACATTGGCATCATGGTCGACGATCTGATCACCAAGGGTGTCAGTGAGCCATATAGGATGTTCACTAGCCGAAGCGAGTATCGAATGTCAGCACGTGCCGACAATGCAGACTTGCGACTCACTGCGAAAGGTCGCGAAGCTGGTGCAGTTGGTGACAAGCGCTGGTCAGCATTCAGTGATGAGAGGACTCAAATGAGAGAGCTGCGAAGTCTGCTGGAAAGCAGGAAGTTCAGCGCGCAGAGCTGGCTTCAAAATGGGTTCCCGGTTCGGAGCGATACCACGAAACGATCTGCGTTCGATCTCCTTCGACACGCGAATATCACGACTGACTCCTTGATCTCTATGATACCAGAGATCTCGCAGTTCCCGGCACGCATACGAGACAGAATCACAATCGAAGGTGTCTACGCCCCATACATTCACCAGCAGGAAAATCAAGCCGCTTCCTTCGCTCGGGACGAGAGCCTTCTTCTGCCACCGGATCTCGATTACCATGCCATTCATGGGCTGAGCTGGGAGGAAAAGAAGATTCTCAGTGAGACGAGACCAGAAAGTGTCGGCCAAGCGAGAAGAGTTGAAAACGTCACTCCCAATGGCGCGCTCACGTTACTGGCATATGTTCGCGGGACTTGGAGGCGGGATCAGAAAGCAAAAGCATTCAAGGAGGCCATCGAGAGCCAGCCACCAGGGCAAGAGGTGAAGACCGTGGCATGAACATTGTGCAGATATGGAACATGATCGCATAGCGCAGGCGCCAAAGTGTACAGTACGTGGAAACTTTTCACGCAGAGGGCCACCGACCACTTGACCCAAAGACGGGTTGTACGAGTAGAAGCCACGAACTTCATGAAGAATAACACCTCCACACCATCGCTAAACATATGTCCAAGACCCCAAGCCCCACATCACCAAATCACCTGACCGAGATCTCATGCGCGTCAACACGGTGACATGAACTAGCTTACCGTCTAGCAGGGGACCAAGGAACCCGAGTATATGGGAAGCGGTGTGATGAAGTTGAAACAAGCTGTGCAGGCATTATTGTTGTCGCACTTTTCTTAAGAGCCGGCAATTTTCGCCGGTTTGCACGCCGGTGCAAGCGGTGCAATATACTAGTGACAATCGTTTCGCGGCAGAGCTTCGCTAGGGCTTATGTGCATAGATTGCTTGTCAGAGATTGTTACTTGGTTTTTGTGATGGTGTTGAACCGGGTTGTGAGGTTGAGACAGCTCTCTAGCAGGCTGTGCAGTGCTTATGGTTGTGCTGTAGTGTCTGCAGGTTTCAAGTATTGCGAGTGAGGGTACCGTTACGCGATGGTTTGTCGATGTCCAATCGTAGTTTGCGACGACTGAGGACGTCTCACAAAAGTAGAGATCGGTTTAACGAGAAAGGAGAGGAGAATGGCTGCTTGAGAAAGCTTGTTGCAGGGCTGCTTGCACCGGTACAACCGAAGAGATGTTGAAGTACAGGCAGCTTGCCAGCTCCCAACGCTATCGTCTAAGCAGCACTGCTATAGTGTGTGGAAGGCAGTACAATCGAAGCTTGGCATTCGTGTCAGTCTATACGATACTGCACGGCCGAATATGCGACTGCTTTTGCTTCTTCCCTTGGTCAAATGGACTCCGGACGCCACAATCCATCCCAACCTTCATACTCGCCACAACTCCGCGGTTCTAATCAAGGCCTAGTCACTGCTAGAGCAGCCTCTGCAGCCACAGCTGACACACTGGATCTCCTGGTCCTCTTTGAGTTGCTCCCTTGGCACACGACAGATGCATGTGCTGTTGAAGTTGGTCTCCTTGGTCTGAATGCACCTCAAGCAGCAAAGCTTCTCATAGCCCTGCTTCTTCCACTTGGCAATCAGGTTGGCGTCTGCGTAGCCGTTCTTGAGCAGCCAATCGTACAACTTCTTGTCGATGGCTTCTTTGTCGTAGTACAAGTCGTAGATGTACCTCGAGCCTGTGAGAGCGCAAAGTCAGTTGGTACAAAGTGGACGAGCCACAGAGAGCGCGAGGTCAAGTTGGGACAATGACTCACTTTTGTGGCTCGCGCAGCGGTGCGAGCATAATAATGCAGTTTTTTTGCGTTGAAGGATAATCTGGGAGTGGATTGTGTTAGGTTGGGCAGGGTAGGCACCTACGCTGATGGGTGATTTGGAAAACCGGCCAAGTCATTTCGTGCTTCTTCTTGCCCTCATGACTGGCATTCTCGGCATCTTTCATCTTATTCTGGAACTCGAGCAGAGTGTCTTCGATATCTTCGAAGCCGTCTGGCGGCGGCTTTCGGTTCTTGGCCGTGCGGATGGCAGGCATGGTGGCGGATTCGAAAGTCTGAGCCGCTGCTTTTGGTGCGATCAGGCTTTACTTGATGCTACACGTTGCACGAGAATGCAAGCACGGGAGTTGACACTGGTGGACGTTAACGTGGGTGAATGCTGAGTTCAACATGCAGCGATTCAGGTTCAGTCAGAAGAAAGTGAAGCCTGTGAAAGTTTGCGGGAGCAACCGATTGGCAGGAGCGATCCACCTCGCGCGGCAACGCGAACTCACAGCTCGTAGCTCCTGCTGCTTGAAACAAACCCATTACTTTTGCGAATTCATCGATCGCAGTCATGGCGGACACGGATACGCGACGCGACTATCGAGACGGAGGAGGCCGCGATCGCGGATACGGCGGCGGTGGAGGTGGCCGCGGCTACAACAAACGCAAGCGCAGAGGTCAGATTCTCCTGAGCCTTGACCATGCTCGCGCATCACAGCTAACATCGAGGTGCAGACGACGATGACTACGATCAGGGCTTCCGCAACCAGCGACAACGCCAGGAGCCGCCACCGGGCACGAGAATTAGGAAGGGTCTGCTCGAGATTGGCGAGGACCTGTTGCGTCTGCCGCATGAGGTGGCTGCGAACGTGGCCAAGCTGGCTGCAGACAACTACGAGGACGATTATGTCAAGGATACATTCCGGGTCGCTTCGCTTAAACTGGTCTTGGAGCAGCCTTTCAAGATCCCGTTCATCGCGGCTGTTGTGCTCTATGCGAATGCGGAAAAGTCAGAGATGGCAGAAGATGTGATCAAGCATGTCGCACAAGAGCTGCAAGCTGCGATGGATGCTGGAAAACTCAAGGAAGTGAAGCTTCTGCTGCGCTTTCTGGCCTGCCTCGGACCTCTCTTCGAACAGGACGGAATCGTACCGATCTTGGATGAGCTTTTTGACAAGGCGGCTGATTTGCAAACTGCTTCGACTGAGGATGCAGTCGGTATCGAACTCTGCAAGATCATCTTGCTCACGATCCCGTATCTCATTGCATCCTCCACGGACTCCTCATCTTTGGCGCAGAAGGTTGGAGAATTGCTTGAGAAGACCGAGATCATTGCATCCACTTCGCATGCTTTGGAGGCGCTTGTCGACCCGTATCCTCAACAAGATGGTCAAGAGAAGGCTATGGCGTGCCAAAGTGTGGTCTCGCTCTTGCAAGCGCAACTTAACGAGGAGGCGAACAATGGCTGGAAGCTATTCTGCATACCGCGAGTCTACGATCCGAGTTACAAGCCGGTAGCTGTCAAGGCCGAAAATGGCGATGGCGAGGGTGAAGGCGAAGGTGAAATGAATGGCGTCGAGGAGGTCAAAGAACCAGCAAAGCACACCTTCCCGTCAATCACAGTACCGTCAACGATCAGTGCGGGAACCAAGATCCTGCTGCCCGAGGTCTACTTCTCCTTATTCGCCGACCAGGAGATCGAGTCGGTGCCGCCGACCAACAATATCGCGTCGTCCCTCTTGCGCGATGCGACTACCGACACGATCAACATTCTGGACTTCAATCGAAACGCCGTGGCCAAGTTTCTTAATGAGATTGATTGTTATTGGGCGAAAGACACATTTGTTAAGCGTTCAACCACGTTTGACAAGCTACGCGACCTGCCAGAAGGCAGACCGACGTGGAAGCCGGAGGACGTTACGATCGATGCCATTTTCTCCCAGATCTTCCAATTACCCACACCGGAACACCGACTTGTGTACTATCACTCACTGATTACCGAGTCTTGCAAGATTTCGCCCGGCGCGATAGCTCCGAGTCTGGGGCGAGCGATTCGCTTCCTGTTCCGCAGCATCGATCAGATGGACATGGAGTTGTCTTATCGATTCATGGATTGGTTCGCTCATCATCTCAGCAATTTCGAGTTCCGATGGAAATGGACCGAGTGGTGAGTACCTTTCCGAGTGCTAAATGCAATCCAAACTAACAATGCATCAATAGGATACCTGACGTCGAGCTACCTAACCTCGAGCCGAAGAAGGCATTCATCAACGGAGTCTTGGATAAGGAGATCCGATTATCATTCGCAAAGCGTATTCGAGCAACCCTTCCAGAGCCTTACCACAAGCTCATTCCGGCCAGCAAGGAGAAAGATATTCCCGACTTCAAATTTGCGAACGAGCAGACCCCGTATGCGAAGGAGGGCCAGGAAGTCCTGGCACTATTGAAGAAGAAGGCGCCTGAAGATGAGATCCAGAAAGTCCTCGATTCTGTTCACGAACAGGCAGCTGCTCGTGGAGTGGCAGATCCTCTTGTCGCTTCCACGGACATCTACATGACCTCCATCCTCAGCATCGGATCCAAGTCACTGTCACACGTGCTGTCGACCATTGATCGCTGCAAAGAGCGTCTCCTAAACATCGGACAATCGTCTGAGTCGGCGCGGAGACAGGTCATCGCTTCCGTCGTTGATTTCTGGTCGGACCACCCAGGCACTGCAGTCAACATTGTTGACAAGCTGCTCAACTACACCATCATCACGCCGATGAGTGTAATCTCCTGGGCGCTTGTGGACAACATGGATCGCGGAAGGGCACTGGCTAGTAGCCAGGTCTACGAAATGGTGAGCATCACCATGTTCAAGGTCACGAACCGCGTGAGACAAGTCCTCGGTGAGCGCAACAATCTCAACTTGGACTACTCGAGCCGGAAGCAGATCGATGAGGCACTACCCAACGAGCGACAAGCCATGCGCGATCTGTTCGCTGCCATCGAAGACGCTGTTTCTGCAGTGGCAAACGGTGCTCAGGATGAGATGATTGAGCGCTATGATGGAGACAGCAACGAACAACAGCTCATTCAACTCTGGGGCCAACGCTGGGCCAGAGTTTGGAGACGCAAGGCTGCCGTCGAGGAAGCTATCGTCGGGGAGGCAGTCATTGGCCCGCTTGAGGAGCCCACTGTCGTCGAGCAGCCAGACGTTATGGAGGACTTTGATCAGGTATCTTAGCAAGATCGTGACGAAGTCCTCTAGTCGTCTATCCCTCGGCACTGCGCCAGCGATGAGGCAATATGTCCTGGGATTGATCACGATATGCCATCGACGAAGGTCGTCACGTACTGGCCACGAAGTAAAGCGCAGGTCTTGCATAGCACACCACGTTGCTTTTCTTGCGAATACTGCGGTTACGCAGCTGCAGACCTGCACTCGTATGCTACACGCTTTAGTGCATGCCACTTGTCAAAATGTTATGTATCATAGAAAGCTGCCACGAAAAGACCAGCGTCGCAAACCCAAAACAGATGAATTGGAAAGATACGTTGCTTGTCCACTCCAGAGCATCCCAACCCATCCCACATCTTCACACCATAGCGAATGCCTGCCAATCGAGGAGAAATAGGCATCGTTCAATGTCTGATTATCTCGCCTGCCCTACCCGCTCACCTTAGGTCTTCGAAAGAAAGACGTGCAGTTGAAATACAGTTCAAAGATCTAAGCTCAGGGTTCATATGGTGGAAAAGTCTCATAAATGCAACTGGTTGACTGGTTGCTCTAAAACTTCGAGTTTGTCTTTAAAGTTCTTCGAATTGAACTTAACAGCAGTGCTGGTTGGTTGCTTTGAAAGTAAATTTCGTCCGTTTTGGCTTCGTGGTTGCCTTTTCTTTTTGAGCCTTCACGTTCACACGTGGATGGCATGCTGATAGTGAGGTTGTTTTGTTAGTTTTTTAGTTTTAGTTCTGGCGACGGAGGTATGTGCTGCAGATTGGACTGGATAGGCTTTGACTTTGAGTCTGTGGAGATTTTGGTGACTTCCATGTTTTATATTTACTGTCCACTGTTTCTATGTCGACATTGGAGTGCTGAGGTTGCAGGTGGCTATCGCGAGGTGGGACTTCTGGATATGAGAGCATGTATTGCCATAAAGGTCGCATGTTGCGTTCACCCGGGCAATCTATGAGCAGGCTCATTGTGGAGTCATTGGTCTTCTGACAGCAATTGCGCTGCCCTGGGAACCAGGCACTACGAGAGCAGAACTATTTCCCGCCTCATCCGGCTATGGCTCATGAGGCAGAGCTCTGTCATCTCAAGGCACCACGCCCATCGCGTCAGTGCTGCGGAATCGATACATGATGAAGCTGCAGTGGCCTGGAGAACTACCGGTGTGCCTGCTCTGCTCCATAGCTTGGGCTGGGTAGGAACGGGAGCTGCACCGTGCGTACAGTAATCCAATATGCCGCCCGTGCTGACCGGTTCGCTGTTCATTCCATGAGCTGTTGTGGCTCACAAGCATCTGCCGGTCAAATCGCTGACCTCGGTCTACTTGCTTGCTCATCCGCACGTACCAACACCGATACAAAGAACGCCGGCGCCGAAGGGCATTTATCCGTGCCGTAGCGTGCGCGATGGGTCGTGTGATGCTTACCTGATTCCCGTACAGCAGTTGGTAGGCACTCCAGTTGTGTGCTCTTTCGTTCGCTCGCGAGCGGACTTCTCTCCAGGAGACGCCACGCCATGAAGATGTTTACCATGCAAAGCTTCGTGGAGATCCGCAACAGACTTTCTTCAGCTCGAACGCATCCACGTGGCGCGCTTCGTTCGTGCTGCTGGCACTGGCAGCCTTGAAGACACACAGACCTCAAGTGAAGCTATGCAAGCCTTGCCAGGTTTGAGCTATTATTGCTAGCCACGGAGCCTGGAAATGCGCAAATACCTGGTCCAGTGACTCGGCCGAAAGAGGTCAACGGAGGTGTGTACTGTCTCTCGATTCGTACACCTGGTAAGCAGACGTCCTGCGGAGTTCCATGCGCGAGGTAGCTCAAGGTGATGAGCTGGTGCTTGTCCGGCCATGAGGAAGGTGCTCGGAGGAGGACCGCTGTCTCCTGATTGCGAACGGAACCTCGTCTTGCGAACATATTGGTATCCGAGCCAGGTCTAGTGCATCTTGTTGCTCCTGTTTTGCCCGCGTGCGCCCACGCAGCACGCGCTATCTTGCTTGTATCCCAGCGCTTCACTTGGAGTGGTTAATCCGGCTCGTGATGGATGTTGGATCCACGCAAGGGGAAACGCGCGCGAAAGGGTCATCGACCTCGCGTAGATTGTAGTCTGTCAAGGACTCACCGCAGCTCTTGTCATCCTGGACGTAGATCACAGGGTGGACAATTGGACAGGCCCAATGGACTGTCTGGAATAAGCGACTGGAGAATTGGGTAGCTGACTGTAAGCTCTGGAGAACCCAGCGCATGGGTATGAATTTGCTGCACCCAAGCAATGCCAGAGCAGATATGCTCGAGATCGCGGAACTTTCGAGGCTGGAGATCTGCCATGTGCCGACCGCACCTCTTCAACAGCGACACAGTGTACTCTGCTGTTCAGTTCAAAGCCGATATGCTGCTCTAGCTGTAGCCGACAGCTCCTTCATCGAGCTTGCAATCGTGCGCAGGGTCATGACGTTAACGACACTTGTCTCTCAATGTCCCTGCGAGTGCGGTGAGCAAGTGAGCCACTCGTTGCTGCTCCCTCTGACCAGCCTACTCTCGCCGGAACTGGTACAAAAATGCGTGAGCATGTTGGATGATGCCGTGACGAGATACAAGTGACACTCATCTCCGAGCGACTCCTCCCATCATCCCAACTGCACAGCAGCCCTGAGGGCGCCGCATACTGGGCAGCTGCATGTGAAGTGGTATCGCTGTCGACTGTGCAGGGAGCGAAGAAGGCCGGCCGAATTAGCTGAACCTTCTGCCTGTCCTAGCTCTCCTGGCTGCCCCGTGTGTCCCGTTTCTCAGGCCATCTCCCCTGCACGAGCTAGTGCTGGCTGCAAGGTCTAAAAGCATGGAAGTTGCAGGACGCCATGATTCGTGCTCCCGTTGCCAAAGGGGTGAAGGGTGATGGTCCGGCTGAGATTTTGGTCACAGCGAACACGCGTGAGCCACATGCAGGAATCGATAGCTTTGCAGCGGGCGCCGCCATCTCATTGATGTGACGCGGTCTAGAAGGACATCGAGACCAATGGCGGCAGCGTGCTTGTGAGAACCAGGTTGCAGAGCAGAGCCATGATCAATTGGGAAGGCGATGTCCCCGATCGTCGTGGCGTCTGTTTTCCAAATCCGATGTGGTGACAAGGGTGCGTGACCAGCACAACGCGCTAGAAAGCAAGAATTGGCGACGATCTTGTCATCGGCCACGAACGTCAGCTGTGCCGCCGCTGGCCTAGAATTTCATTTCGTGGCACCTTCCGCGCAGAGGAAGCAGAGCGCGCATTTAGGGCACATCCACTCGCTGTGACGACGGCCATATTCCTGCTCGCTATCCGTATTCGTGTCGGCTTTGCAAGATACGACTGTGAAGCCGCCTTCAGAGAAAAGGCGCAAAGTAGTGCCGTAGCATCGCTCGACTGGGAAAATGCGAAATGGGATGCATTGAGTTTGCACGAAGCTCTGTTTCGCGTGTTCAGGCAACTCTAATGTTATCTGGGCGAAGTCTGTTTTCTTGCAGATGGAAAGTCTGCTGGAAGAGAGTTTGTCGACATTCGTCGACATGAAACGTCTGTGTTTCGAAAAGAAAAATATCGAGACTGGCTTGAGAGCAACTATGACAGGCCATGCGAGATATGTCGACATCAGTCGTCACTTGCCCATTTGAACTCTCGACAAAGTCAATGGATTCGGACAGAAAATGGCGGCGACTGTGTCGAATCGACGCATGTCCTGCTGCATGTGATGTCTGGACCGGCTTATTGCAGGTGATGTAGCCGGAATACTCCCTGTTGTTCTCCTTGACTAATATGACATATTGCCTTCGATGTTGGCTTTGCAGTCAACTGTATTGCACATGTGAGTGATACACCTTACTGACCTGACACGTCTGCAGAAGAACGCTCTCTCATCGACACGGTACGAGCTCGGCGTGATGTGCGGGTGGGCGATCAATGTGCTGAAAGCGCACGCAAGCGCATACCAATCACACTCGAATCTCAAGCACCTCTGCGGCGAGGACACCGCTCCGTCCAGAACAGTCTCTCCGTCCATGCGCCGTCACCGCGTCGGAGGAGCAAGCATCGACTTCTTCAAATGATTGACCAGTGGATACCAGCTGGGGCATTCACGACGTTGGAAACCGAATACCACATCATATACGCCATGTGGGAGGACGGATGCCTGGGGTTTCTGCGTGATGCATGTCTCCATTTGGGAAATGCGAAAGACACACGTCAAGTTTCCGCATCAGGCACTCAGGGCAAATATTGCTGATGATGGCCTGCCAGGCGGAAGTCTCGTCGGTGAATTGATATACCCCGATATTCAAGGTCATGATTCGGACGTGAATCGAAGACACCAGGCTGTTGGTACCACAAATCAGCTTGACGGTTTTTCCGTCGAGATCTTTGCCTTGCCATCGCAATCACTGCTTGTCGAAGAAGGAGCCTTCGACGCTTCAGACCGGTTACGTGTGCCGCGCTGTTTCCATCGCCACGGCGGTACGTACCGCACCTCACTGCAAATCCGCGGCAGCCTCGCGATGGCACTCGTGATCACTCGATAAGATCGGGTTGATGCGAAACACTAGGGCACATTTGATGTCATGTTCGCGCGGCGGACTCTCGACGCCGCGGACGAGAACAAGTGTGCTGCAAAGCCCAGGATCCGACAAGACGTTGTAGAATGCCGGCGCATCGAGCGGGTAACAGGTTGTGTCCTGTCACTTACAGCTCAGGGCATCATGCCTTAGCAGAACAGCTATTGCAGCTTCTGCGACGACCCTACTGCAGACTGACTGCGGGTCGGAAAGACAGCGCATCGGAAGTGATCGACACTGGTGGCTTCTGATATGAGCTGGTATCATGACTCGAGATACGTCGATACCAAAAAGTCTTCAGTGTTGAAACGCTTACTTGTGGACGTTATCCATGATGGCGCGCATGATTGATACCGAGCATGATGATGGCAAGCATGCGAGTATGCATTTGGTGCAACCCAAGACATTGAAGTCAGGCGGTCGATAACGTCTATTCGTGAAGGTAATTCAACAAATGTGTCGATATGTCATGCATGACATCCAAAGCCGTGGAGGATAAGATTCTGTCAAGCCAAAGCAAGGCTATCGTTTCGTGGAAGGTGGAGGCCGACCTTGGAGCGTCCCAAACAGTTGTTGAATTCGGTTGGACTGCTCAACGCTTCCAATCTCTACCGCGGTACTCTAAACGCGATTTCCGCGTCGTTGTCGCGGAAGACAGGCGTACATGTCGATAGCACCCTGCAGATGGTGGTACGTCTGGAACCATTACTCGTGTGCAGTGTCGACCATTAGCAAATTACCGACTGGCAGCCCAGCCGCACAGTTGAAACGAGTCAACCCCACTGAGGCAGCATTAATCGCGACTCACATGGCCTGCTTGCTTGCCCAGCGGTCTGACAAACTTGTCGCGCCTGTACACGACCACGTTGTGTCTTTCAGAGGATGGTCGGCTACAACGCAGACCGATCACGATGTAGATGGTGATGCTATTGCAGCAGTGTTAGTGTCGAATGGCTCATGCAGCTAGAGTGGCCATTTGCATCTGCGAAAACAATGAGCCAATGCAACATGAGCACATATCCTGCATGCGATGCAATTGGCGCTTGGAATCGGAGTGCGTGGTTTAATGGTGCCCCTCCTTCCGCTTTGGTCGAGCACCTTCGTGCTATGCGGTCACCGAATGACCGCGACCGCTGGAAATAACTCGAATCGCCACGAAGACCCAGGGCCATACCAGCGCGTGCCAAGTAGTACCCGATGGATGTGAGGCGTGTGGTGATGGACACTAGCTTGCATCCTGGTCCAGGATGTGAGGACGCGCGAGAAGGATCGGCGGAATCTGCCGCGAATCGAATTTGTGATCGTGCAGATCCACGGAAGGTCGCTCGGCCGCGTTGTGGGTCGCATTCTGACCGAGCAGCAGCATTCGTCGCGTCGTATTCGAGCGAGGTACTTGTCGCAGTCGAGGAATGCGGCGTGAGAGAGCGTCCCTGCGCATGACAGTTGACGTGAAGGTGGACTATGCTGGGTTGTACAAACCGCTGTCGGCAGCTGCCTTTGAGTTCGACTCGCTCCGAGGGACGCTGCAGAAGGTGTGAGCCAAAACCCAAGAGAGTGCAAAGCCAATCTGACAGGGCCGAGCTGGACTGGGGAGCAGCGCAAAGCAACCTGGTAGCTGGCTTGCGCTGATGAAAGCTGGACGACGAAGGCTGGACCATGGCGTGGGCACTGACACGGACGACGACTGCTCGCCGTCACAAGCGCGTTCCCGGTCGTGCTAAGCTGATGCTACTGCTCGTGTATTCCTACCAGCGCAGTCGAGTCGTACGCAGACGCCTGGCCTGGCAGCGAGCGAGCGTGACATGCACTAGCGATGGAATTTGAAATGGGAGGCAGTCTATGCTGATCGCCAGCCAAGTCGGGTCGGAGCAGGCTTGGGTGTGACAGCTTCGATACGGGGACCAGTGATCGACTGCACATTCGGCTGGCCGGTCGAGAGCGTGCATGCCGTATCAAACTCAGTGCTGGTCGTTTTCTTCACGCGCTGTCATCCTCCTGTGCTACGGGAGTCCAAGCATATATCACATGGCCGTCGTGGCAGTGCGTGATGATGGTCTCTTCACGGGACTTTGTGATGGCAACTGCAGCACGTTCACAACGGGCGGGCGTGCAAGCACGCGCATGTCGAGGGCGGTGCGGTGCCGTCTGTCTGCGACATCGACGAGCAGACTGGCGCTATTGGCCGTGGCCCGCCGAGCTCCAGCCGGTGTGCTGTTCATTCCCTTGGTGCTGGGATGGGCGGTGTTGTAGCCGGGTCGTGCCTTCCGGATCTGCAGGGAGCGTGACATATGGCCAGCGAGCGCTGCTACGGACTGCTGCTGTTGCTGCTGCTGCTGCTGCGGCGGGCGGCCGGCGATGCGGCGCGCGATGGTGGATGGTGCGAGGCGCGGGCGCGGGATCTGTTGCAGTGGTCTGTCGCGGGCGGTTCAGGAGAGCTGTGTTATTCCCAGCTTGGGCTGCCTTGCACATCCCAGTCGGGCGGTGCAGCATCGCTCGCGGACGGGCAGCACGGTGGGGAGTGCTGCCTCGCCGTCCTATCACTCCCTCCCAGCAGCCCGCATCGGCAGGCCGTCGTACCACGTTCGTCCAGTCGCGGCCCCTCCAGCCCAACAACGCACTAGTCCGGTGCACGTCCTGGTGGCTCTCTGCCCTTCTCCAGCTTCTGCACGGCGCGATCGGATCCGCAAGGCCGCGGCAGCGCGCACGTCTGGTGGTGCTGGTGCTGCGCTGCGACTGCGACGTGCGCGCGGCCAGAGCGCTGCTCGCAATGACTCTAGCGCGGCCAGGACCCACGACCGCTGTGCGCAGCGAACCCATGGACCAGCGGTTCCCAGTGGAGCAGACGACGACGGGGTGGCCCAGGTCGGCGCGCCTGGCCTGGACAGGCAGGCCGCTGCTCGACGTGCCTTGCCTGCAAGCGTGCAGCAGCAACAGCAACAGCACATCCCAACCCGACCGCTGCTCGCAATGAACTCTATCGCTGTGAGCCGGCAAGTGTGAACTCTGTTGCCCTTATGCTTAACTGTGGGCACGAGACAAGAGTCTGGTCGACGCTGCGAGCATATGTCTACCAGCGCGACCCGGCGCACGCCACCGCCCATCATCCATCACTGCCGTCGTTGTTATACGATCGTCGCCCAGTGCGTAGTGCGCCCGCCGCCAGCTGATTCTGATTCACTCTGCCCGTGCGAGCCCTCCAGGAGAAGCGCCCGAGTCGCGACTGGATCTGCGCCTGGCGGTCATCACTGCTGCACGCAACCCGCTGCGCGCTGCACACTGCTCGCTCTGCTCGCTCCCACGCTCGCCCGCCGCGACGCTGCACGACCTTAACGGACTGCTGTCTCTGACGCACTCCCGCACCGCCGTTGCAGCACATCTCGCCAACGGCTCGACTCCGACACGACTTGCGGGCAGCCCTGAGCTTAACTACCAAGACCCGACACCTTCCACCCAACTGCGCCTGCTGCTGCTGGCGTGCCGCGAATTTTAATATTAAATTCACCCTCCAGTGCGCCATCAACCTTGAGCGTGTCTGCTTAACCTTCGGCATCCTCTCAGGTACATACATCTCCTCACACACCACCTGCCCACCCACTCTGCCGCGCTTCTGCCTTTTGCCTGCCCTGCGCTAGCAACCGCGACTACCATCTCGACTGTGCTCGCTGCTGCTGCTGCTGCTGCTGCTGCTGCTGCTGTGCACCTCGGCGCCGCACGTAGCCAAGTACGACCGACACCCTTCGTCGCCATTGCCCATCACTACGTGCGCTAACGCACTTCCCAGTCTGTCGCCGTGTGCTCGTCGAGCAGTTGCACATCTGCAGTCGAGTCCACTTCGCGTCTGTGATAACGCGTTCGTCGAACATTGGACGGCTGCAGCCACTGGAGCTTGTCTCGCTGCCGAGCCTCACATTGTTGCACAACCCTACGACACTTCATCCGCATCGCCCATCATGAGCGCTGGCGGAGCGGGGCCTTTGGTCCCGACCTTTCATGGATTCGTTCACAACAGCATGGACGGTCTGGTTTTGTTCGAGGCCTGTCTCTCTGGAAAGCTCCACCACGTTCCACGTCGACCGCACGATCGTGAGAGGAGCCAATTGATCAAGAGCGGCAGCATCTTCATCTACGAGGAGAACGCCAGTGGCATCAAGAGGTGGACCGACGGCGTCGCCTGGAGTCCGAGCCGAATACTCGGCAACTTCCTCATCTATCGCGAACTCGAGAAGCCCTTCCCACCCGGCGAAAAGAAGCGAGCCATGAAGCGCAAGCGAACGAGCATGCCCGGCGAACCGTATCCTCGACCAGATTCTGAGGGCACCGACGAACAACAGCTCAACACTCCTCTTACTCCTCCCACACCCAACGTGGGCGGCGAGGTCAAGCCAGAGGTGCCATCGACAGATCAGGACAAGGAATTGGAGCGAAGCCTCATCGGTAGCTTGGTCGACAGTTATGGCTTCCGTCCCGACGGCTTGGTCAAGAAGACGATGAGCATCTCAGTGAACGGCATTTCGCACCATATGGTCTCGTACTATAAGGTCGAAGACGTCAAGTCCAACATGCTGCCACGCCCGCTCACCGATACGCGTTTGCAAAACATCTCCGTCAGGCCAGAACTGTACCTGAAGCAGAACTTCCGCGCCCCAGTTGAAGAGACAGAACACTACGCAATCGACGGTCACATGAACGCGCACCCACAAATGATGTATTCTTCAGTTGGAGGTTATGGTGTAGCACCTGGTCAGTATTTCGGTCGCCAATATCCAGGAATGTATGGTATGCCCGCATCGACTGCTCCGAGCATGTATGGGGCCGTAAGCGGTGCATCATGGCCTCCACAACAAGCGTCTGCTGCTCCATTGCCATACGGCAATCAATACGGCAGCCAGAGCTACGGCAGCTACTACAAAGCACCAGATCAACCCAACGGTTCAGCTGTGAAAACCGGGAGCCAGCAGCCCACGACGCAAGGAATGCCGTACGGGAATCAATACGCTCAACCATATTCGAGCATGCAGAGGAACGGGTCACAGTCCAATGCCAGCGGCATGATTCAGTCGTCTTACCAGGCGCCTGGACAGCCTGCGTCCTCTGCCTACAACGGTCGTTCGTCGTATGCTAACAGCCCATCGACAAACGGACCCTCATCGCAGCTGTATGGCAATCCGGCGTCGCAACCATATGCGGTCCGCTCTCCGACTCAAAGCTATGGCGTACAGAGCGCTCCCCAGAGTGCCATCAGCCAGTCTCCACACCCCTCAGCGAAGAGCCCGCAGTCAGCCCATCCGGGCACTCCAGCTACTTCGATCGGAACCGACCCGAATGCACAACTGCACAATGCATACCGCACATCGGCATACGCAACACCTGGATCAGCGCATCCTGGTAGTGACATGAATGGCCTTGGGATCAGCACTACTTCAAGCTATCCGCCGCCTTCACACAATGGATCCAGCTATAGCTATGGATCATCCGCCACGAGCGCACAAGTAGCTGGTCCTTATCCATCTTGAGAGCCATGGGGAATTTACTGGATTTCAATCTGGTCTAATGGCCCACGGAAGGGACTCACTCGATATGAAGAGCAGAGCATCCAGCGCCCCGATTGAGCTTTGACCGACCGTCGCCACAAATTGCGCTCTGAATCTGCAGTGCACAAACAGGCGAGCGCTGTCAGCTGGAATGTTGTGCGACTTGGTCGAGAAATGCAGTGGCCCCGGGTATGAGCATGGACGTTGGTCCCCTGATACGGAGACATCGGAAACGAAGGATTGTGACGAGACATGAGTTGGCCGGCAAAAAACGCGAATTGTTTGACTTTAGTTGTAATTGTATCCCCGCGGGGAGAGCGTGCTGTCTGCAGCCGCCATAGTCACATACACCGCGGCACGCCTATTGTTATGGATACTTGGAAAACAGTAGTAATAGCACATTGAACAGTGTGGAAACGAGCAAATTCTTCAATTCTGATCGTACTGATCCCCCTCACTTCTATCATGAGCGCTGTTGAATTTCTCCCAACTGTCTGCAGCGATTCATGAGCAGGTCGAATCGCCCAACGCATGTTGCTAGGCTTTCGTACCTGCATCAAGTCGCACCGCCAGCTTGGTTACTTTCTGACTGTCCGTAATGATGCCAGCTATTACAGATGCAAGCACACAAACGTTTCACGGCTAATGGTGACGTTCAGCCATCAGTCGAGATGGAATCAGTCTTTCGCTTACCTGCATTGTGCGGGAAGTCTGGAAAATGGCTCGGCCAAGAGTCTATTGTGTGCATCCCTGCTTGCAGATCACGACCAGGGAGCCAGTATTGGGAACACGATCTGCGATGCTCTCGTTTGACATCACGCAGCAGAAGGTCGCAGAGGTGCATCTCCGCTGCCCAAACACGAGCGTCAACGATCGCTCTGATCAGTGCCCTATGATGTATTGCAAGGGCTTGCGTCTGGGCCGGCGCCTCAGCGACATGGTGGAGGGAGGAAGGATCGCAGTTGCTGGAGGTCGGCTAGTTCGGATAAACGGCTGGCGAAGCTGCCAGGGTTTGTTTCCGGTGCCTTGTGGATGTCTCTTCAACATCACACTCTCAACTTCAGGACATGGATTAGAACGATGGCAAAGGTGCTCTCCCAACGCCTCCATGCACTGCCCCAGCATGTGAGGATCAGCTCCACCGCGTCACCCTTTGCCGCCCTCGGTGGGCCGGCGAGTTCACCTGCTGCTGCGCGTCACCAGCGCTACCATCAGGGGCGAAGCGTCGGCGCCAGAAGCTCAGCGCGTCATGTGTTGACACCATCGAATTGCTGCTCTTGGGCTCACATCTGCCGGTACACGCGGTCTGCGCGGTCTGTGAAACGAACGAGGCCTGCTAACACCTCTCACGCAGTCCCTCCACGTTTCTCGCCCGACACGCATCACGGCGCCCGGATTCAGAGAAAGGCAAGGCTTCGCTGCCGCCATCTGCCAGCCAAGGCCAAAGCGATGAGCCGAGCAGTGTAAGTTGTGCCCCTCGTCTCGCCTTTGCTGTGACTATCGCACCTGCACACGCACCTTGGCCGCCTTTGTCTCCGTGCAACAATACCCTCTTTGCCACTACCGGACGCTTGGCCAGCAGCAGGAGCAGCATTGCCATTCGGAACACTGGCCCTTCACCGCCATCCTTCAAAGCGCCGTGGACGATCAGCGCAGGTCTTGGAACGTGACGGTCGGCAGGAAATGCTGTGCTGCTCGTCCTAGCACCGCATCTCCCCGCCTGGGTCATCCACGAACGCTGGTTTGAGGCGAGTGGCGTTTGGCACAACACTCGTCCAGACCGGCAAATACGCTTGCAACACGTTCCGCTTAAGCATCCATGGAATCATGAGAAGGCGAAGCAACAGATCTACTTCCGCGGTTGTGATGTCTCGCAGCTTGACTGCTTCCAGAATGCTCTGCGCTTGGTACTTGCCCGTCGCGGAGCTGCATAACTCGCGCTTATGCGCACTATCCGCCGCTGCGGCGAGACTATTGCTCTTGCTTATGCTACCCAGAACAGCTTCGCATCACCCGTGCGCATCATGCTGGCAGGATTCGAGCTAATGCGATTGATTCACAGAGACAGCCGCAGACCACTCCGAAGCAGCCTATCACGAGAAGTCTTGAAGTTGCGCGAGAACGCACGCAAGCCGTGCGAGAGAAGGTTCGATCTTCGCTGACCGGACTGACACCTCATGAGAACATTTACAACCTTCCCAACTTCCTTACGGTGACTAGACTCGTGGCTGCGCCAGCCACTGCGTATTTGCTACTGCACGATCACCATGCGCTCGCTCTTGGCTTGTTCGCATATGCGGGTATCACCGACCTTGTCGATGGCTGGATGGCGCGCAAGTGGAAGCTACAGACCGTTGCGGGAAGCGTGATGGATCCCATGGCCGACAAAGCTCTGATGATCATTCTCACAGTCACACTGGCGGTCAAAGGCGCCATACCATGTAAGGCAACTGCGTTCGCCCCCACTTCTGTCGACTTCTAACTTCCGCGGCAAACACTGACTTTGCGGCACAGTATATTTGGCGACGCTGATCCTCGGCAGAGATGCGTCTCTCGCATTGGCTGCTCTCTACTATCGCTATGCGTCTCTACCCGCCCCCAAGACATTCCTTCGATACTGGGACTTCTCACTTCCGTCTGCAGAAGTGCACCCCACGACTGTGTCCAAGTATAATACCTTTCTGCAATTGATCCTCATAGGATCTGCGCTTGCGCTTCCGGTTATCACCGCCGGGCAGCATGAGACTGGCTTGCTGACGAGCATTGGTACGAATCCTGAGCAATTGCAGAGTGCAATGGCCTATTTCCAGGTGCTGGTTGCTGGTACCACCGCCTGGAGTGGTCTCAGTTACGCTTTCTTGAAGAATGTCGTCACTATCCTAGGCCCCAACGAGGCTCTGAAAGCTAAGCAAGGCGCCAGAGGACGTGCCATCATCGGTGTCACCTTTGGAAGCTGTGTTCTCGCGGCTGCTTGGCTTGCTTACAATGTAGATGCTCCAGAGCAGGCCAAAACAGCAACAGGGGACACTGCAGAGAAGCGAGACGAGTAACGAAAAATACAAAAGCTGTGCCCAAAACATGCGTCAATCTTCTTCACATCTGTCATGAAGGTGCACGATCCTTGACGCGCTAGATCCTCTTCTTCCCAACTTCGAATATTGAAAACTGCCCGAGCAGTGTGCGGTATCAGACAAACATGGCCTAAACGAAGAGCCCAACACAGGCAAAGCACCAATTTCTGCGAGCGCGTGACATTATCGGCTGCAGATCGCTTCGAAAGTGCGGACGACTGTGAGCGCTCGCACGGAGAGAACAACCAGCATCCAGAGCTCTCTCGAGCCTCGCCTCGACACGACACCTCCACCGGCTACTACGCGAAGTACCGCATATTGTGGCTTGCTGCACTCGAAGGACGTACCTCCGACTTGTGGACTGTACGTCTCTGCTGCTTGTCCGGAGCTGTTCCCCGCCTATCAGATCTTTGTGTAACACACTCGAGACGGTGGACGGGGTTCGAGCAGGAAGACTCCGTGACTGTCCATCCCACGGTTCTATTCTTCACACTGCAGCCGACCGATCCAGTTGTACAACAAAGCACCTTTTGCGGGATGCATTCCGCTTGTGCAGGATGTACTGCAGGATTTCACGCACAGACAAAATTACCGACGAGGGATGCTGTTCTTCGGCCGACGAGTCTGGGAATGGATAGGATCGACGGTTTCTGCTTCTGCTTCCGTGTCTGTCTGTACCTTCTGCTTGTGGAGGTATTGGGGTGATGACAGTTTTACAGGACAACTCCGAGTTCAGAACATCTGTCGCGCAGCATGGTCGGTAATCGTTTTTCTTCATCAGCCGCCCATACTTGGTCTTGACCTCCTTGCCCTACACTGCAGCTGCATTGCTAATAACAACCTGATACAATACCCATCGCCGCCGTCGTCGTCGATCAACGGACAAAATTCTTCCACGCATACAGTACCGCGGATAGAGACACCCAGTCCAGCCCCAATTCTTCCCTTTCCCTTCATTCCCTGCTGGATTCGTTTCCCTTCTTTTGCGACCGTTGCCTGGTCCCCCTTGTTCGTGTTCCGCTGGGTTACGGTTGCGGTGTTGGTCCCTGCGTGCATGGCTCTCATGTGCGTGACAAGGACATGGGATGTGGCAGGTTCCGGAAATTTTTCTTCTTTCCCAAATTCTTGATACATTCCCTGGCCTTGCAGGTTTTTTTGCTTGCTTGCTTGTCTTGCTTGGAAGACTGGTCGGTCGGGTAATTCACTCTGCATCCATTACTGGTGCGGACTGTGGCTGGGCTATGCTGGTGCAGTAAGTGTGAATGAGGGAGGGATCTCGCGGGGGGGATTTGGAATTGGGTGGATGAGAATTTGCGGTCGTTGTCCGAGCGGTTGATGCGATTTGATGATGCGTTCGTTCCTCGGGGCCGGGGCTCGTGGCATGTGGTGAGGATTAGGCAGACCGTGGTCACTGGGTAAGATGATTGGGGCAAGGAAGTTGAGTCGAGACGGAGATGGAGATGGAGTTTCTTGATTCCGTCGGGTGCCATGCACGTTGAGTGGTATGGTTGTGTTACATACATAGTGTTGATGGCTAGGGTGAGGCGTGTTTTGATCAATGTGGCAAATGGTGTGATAGTTTGGTGGATGTTTCGGGGTAGGTTTGCGAACTTTGCTGCTGTGTTGGTCGTTTGAGGCGACGTTTGGGGAGCAATACTGATCACTGGTGATCCCTAGGTGTTGCAGAATCGGCGCTGGACGTGAGTGTTGGATGCAATGTTCGGATGTGCCAGCCTGGCCGACGACTTGTTGGCGTTGCTGCGGCTTATTTTCAGTGATGTTCGAGCAAGCGCACGAAAACAAGATCGCATCTATAATATGTGATACTTGATGGGTTTTGCACTCTGCGTGCCACTTGACAGCAAACCTGGAAATGCGCATTCACATGAACAGCATTGATTCAGGTATGAGACTAACCCGACAAGTGAGTGGCCAGTAAAGACGATTTGCGGGTGAGTCGAACGTCCAAGGCTTTACTTACAGTAAGTCCATCGTACACAGTAGACCCACTCGTAGAGGTGAAGTCAAGTTGACTTCCTTCGGACAAAAGCCTGTGTTGAAGTCTGAAACGCCTCGACGCAAACTCTCGCGCATATGAAGGTGTAAGCTCGCGCGTATCGAAGTTTAAATTTTTTTGGATTTTATCCTATGGCATTTTTGCTTCAGGCGCTGTTTTGGTGGGATGAGAAGCGCGATGATTCTTCGATCTGTTTGCTGACCTTTTTGCTGCGCGGACTTAGGAGCACGATGCGTACTGTCTGGTTATCTGACAAAAGGACCAAGAAAGCTCTTATCAAATGGCGACGTACGTTCTCCAGTAAAGCAGAACTGCTTGTGACGTATTTGTCTCGTCTACTCGTAAATCACTTCCTGTGCCTCAGATAGATGGGGCGATGCTTGTTGTGTGACAGGCAGTCACGTTCTGATAGTGCACACCATGCATCAGTCTCTCGCGCTTTCGTGCATCTCGCTGAAGAAGTTTGGCAAAGTCTTCGTGATTGGAGCAACACAGGAAGGGTCAGGTGTCTCGCCACTTCCCTCGTGCCTTTTCATCGACTCGCGCCTGAGAAAGCTCTTCGGTTCTCCAGTATGAGAGCATCTCAGTAAGCCCAAGATCCAGATGGGCAACTTTAAAGAAAGTGGATCCAGGTGAGTGAGATTTCGTCTCGAGCTTTCGTGGCGGAGTGAGCAGTGCAACGGATCCTTCTGCTCTGTCAGGTCTAGACTTGGATAGCATGCAAATCATTTGTCCAGACGGGCCGTCTCATCGATCGATATACGAGCTGGCTCTGCGCTGATGTCTGCGGCTTCCTGCGCCGAGAATGTTTCCCATCAATTTGCAGCTCGTTCGAGTAGACCAGTGCTTGAGCAGACCAGTGCTGTAATCGTACGCGAACGACTCGCCGGAAGCAGCGAGGCCACTGTGTCAATGAATGCGCAAGTCCGCAGGCGTTGCATGAAAAAATGGCCCAAATTTCCGAGCAAGCAAGTATTTCCCAGTTTTACCTACCGACGCCTCGCTAAGTTCGACAAAGCCCTCTGCAATGGGACTGCTCTTACGCAAAAAGTACGTTGTTGTCCAGATCGTCGACTTCCCTCGTTCCTTCGCCCGTGCGAAGACCGAGATCTCTCTTCTTAGCCTTCCTCTCCAGCTCACCCTCCGCTCGCTTGTTGTATCGTCCAGCCTTTTGTCGCCTGAGATCGGATCGAATCTGGTTAGGGCTGACGAACTCCTTGTTCTCGTAGATGACCGGCCCGCCGAAACTGCCCTCCAGAACGACAATGGGCGTAATGACGAACCGTGGTCCAATCTCCACCAGACTGACGTGTGTCTCGCCCTTGCCTGTAGCCTTGCTCATCACTTGCGACTCGGCACCTGTCACTGCGCTTTCCTCGGCAGCCTTGCTCTTTCCTTGTTCCGTCTCAGAGATCTGATAGCATCGAATCCAAACTTTCCCGTCCGCGATTGTGAAGCCCATGACATGATCCACGAAGGGCTTCACTTTTCGCGAGCTCGGCGGCACACCGAATGTGTGGCTCAAAAGCTCCTTCACGAGCTTCCAGTGCGCCGAGCCATCGAAGTGTTTGTCAAAGCTCAGAATCGGCCTACTTCCCTTCAAGCAGTTTCCGGTGAAGTTCAGCTCTTCCATAGTGTGGATGTTTTGGCAGTGGAACTTCACAGTCGGTCCGTTGGGAGGCTTCGACAGCCAGATGTACAGATCCTTTGCTTTTCGCGCTTCGAAGAAGAGGACATTGTTGCAGTTGTAGAGATCGGCGAGCTCGTTCAGTTGGTGTAATTGCGATTTTGTGTCGAGTTTGGCGTCCTTGCGGGAGTGAGGAAGGAGCGCGTAGAGATCGTTGAGGAGATGACGGTGGCTAGAGCAGAAGTCAGCGAGTGTATAGGAGAAAAGAATGCAGATTGCGTACCGGTATGTTACACCTCTGGATGTGAGGATGAGCACTCTTTGGCGATTTTTGGGCTTGCCATCGCCGTTTTCGGTGGCGCTGGGCACTCCATTCGTTTTCGATTTGGACACGGACTTGTAGACTGCCGCCATTGTGAATGCGCGACGACGATGTGGGTGCTGGTGCTGGAATCCACTTTTGGCGAACAGTTCACGACTAGTTAGGAAAAAAGATGGGCAGAGGCACAGGCAGGTTAGTCAGCACCCGGTGCGTACGGCCCGAGCTTTGCTGCTTCATGTGGCTTTGCAAGAGGGACGCCTTTTCGACGCGCACACACGTCGCGGTGAGCTTGGGCTGCAGCGGGAGATGTGGCAGACCGAGACAGAGTAGAATACTGTATTTTTGGAGACCGTGACACGCCTTCTTTGGTCGAAACGGGCATCTTAGCAGCCATGATGGTGTGGGCGCTAGTCTCGAGGGTGGAGTGTGCATCGCGGCTCTCAAAGAGAAAGAAGCTCTCAGCAGCAGTGGTCAAGCAGCCGCCATCAGCCCGCAATCGATTCATCAGACGCGAGCAAAGCACACAAGCCCGTTTTGCGCCAAACGCGCGAATCTGCCACTGGCAGAAAATGCCATAGAATACACGCTGTATGTGCACCACTGTACGCGTGTTGAATATAGTCGCGTCTCGGGCGAGCAGTTTTGGTGGAGGAGCGTAGACGACGTCTGTAGAGTTCAGCGTGCAGCGCCAGACGAGCCGAGCGACCAAGATCCTCCTCCCCATGCCATCATATCGAGCCTGCACGCTGCCACTGAAACTGCGCCCGTCTCTTCGTGCCCCCCGTCCCACACCCTCGCCGTCCCGCCAGCACACCACCTCGTCCTCCACCATCACGCGCCTTGGCAGCAACGCCGACGTCAAGCATCGGTTAAGACAAGGGGCACGCCTGCCGTGTGCGGATCGCCCGTCCGCTCTGACGACCGCCCGCGCAGTCGAGCAAAACGCGCTGCCAAACGGCTCGCGCAGCTGCGCATCCAGCATCATCATCACCCCCGTGTCGGCAAACGATACCATCCATTGAACGTGGTCGATGGCGCGCTTGTAAGGTCAAAAGAACGAAGGACCGCCCAACGGCCGCGGCGGAGAGCCACGGCCAAAGTCAGCAATCATGGAGGGAGCGCAAAGCAGCCAACCTTCGCCTGCCCAGGCATACGCATCCCATCTCAACTACAATTCATCAGAAAAACACCAACGCCATCGATCCAGCTCATATAACGCGGGTCCGCCGCCATCACCAGGGCACTACCGCTCCGTGCCAGCGAGTCCGAACGCCTACAGGGGCCCTCCACCTGCGCCTGACAGACCGACGTCCAGCTACTACGATCCGACACGAGAAGAAAGAGCCAGCAATAGAGATGCCAGCGTGACCAGCACGCCATACCATCCTCGTTCACCCGTGCAAAGTCGGCCTCACGAACCACTGCCGCCATTGATGTCACACGTGAATGGCCACGGCGCCGATGCACGCTCCAACATCAGTCGCCATCCAAGTCAATCGTCGCCGACGACAACATCACACGCTCATCCACATCCGCCTCCACCTGGCGATGTTCGATCGCCCGCCTACGATCCTGTCCGCGGCAACGGTCACCACTCGCATACCACGAGCACAGATTCTGCAACCGCACCGCCTCAGCCGGAACGCGCCAATAACCCAATGAACATGGCGAATCTGCTGTCCAACCCAGTCGCGGCTCCCGAGCCTGCTGCTCCGCTTGCACCTCCGAAATCGCGCAAACCACCTACTCCGCCTCAGCCGTCTGCGCTCTCAAAGCCTTCAAGTCGCAAGGCGAGTAGAACATCGAGCGTATCTCAATCAGGTGCGCGTGGCAAGGACACCAGTGCCGATGCATCGCACGCTTTGTCGTCTGCACCCCGGCCCCCGCCAGTCTCACAGCCGCCAGGACTTGCTGCCGCATCACCTGTCGGGATAGCTCAGCTGACAGGGCCACCGAGTTTGACCATCAGAGATACCGAACTCGCGTATCGAGAGATCGAGGAACGCGATCTTTCTGACCTCGAAAGTGAGGATGTTCTGGGACTGGAAACCTCGAAGCGAGAATGGCAGCAGCGTACTCACAAGAGAGCATTGGAGAAAGAATTCGAGGAGGCTCAGAAGAGAAAGCGACGACGGCTGAAGAACATGTTGAGCTACCACGATCATTTCAATGCGGCCTCCGAATCCGATCGCACCGTGTTCATCGACCAGTACGAAGCAGAGGTGGCTGAAGAGGTGAAGCTTCGTGAGATTGAGGAAGACAAGGAGCGCAAGAAGGATCAACAGCGAAAGCGACGCCGGGAGAAGGCCATTGCCGACGAGCAGCAAAAGAAAGAGGAAGCTGAGCTCGCCTTGGCATCAGTACAGGACCCAGAAGAACGCATGAAGATTGAGAAGGAGATTCAGCGCTACGACAAGAA
Source organism: Cercospora berteroae (assembly GCA_002933655.1). NCBI lineage: Eukaryota > Fungi > Ascomycota > Dothideomycetes > Mycosphaerellales > Mycosphaerellaceae > Cercospora > Cercospora berteroae. The sequence goes on along the minus strand of PNEN01000560.1, from coordinate 47,011 downwards.
GATACGTGACACTCAGAGCAGATTGCAGGGCATCACACCATCCAGGGAGTCATACTTGCGCAACGAGTCGCCTCACAATGCAGGTGCCCTGGGACGACGCGAACGTGAAGTCAACCTGGATGGCGGGCTCATGACTTCGTTCTACACGTCAGGTCAGAATGGTCCAGGCGATGAAGGGACTCCAGAATTTTCCACTGGACGAGGTCGAGGACGTGGTGGGCGAGGTGGCGGTGCCAGAGCCAGGAAGTCCAAAGAACAAAAACTCGCCGAGAAGGAGAATGCTCGTCTGGCTCAAGCATTCATCGACCAAGGTCAAGATCTGCCGTTAATCGCGCCCAAGGAGGAGGAACGCCTCGCTGCTTATGCCGAGCGTCTAGCAGAGCGCAGAGCTGCTGCGCGCGAGGACTCAGAACCATTGAGCGAAGCTACGCCCGCTGTGTTTGACATGCAGCCAACTGCTGGCCTGACGGGAATGGCCAAATTTGACAGCAAAGGCTATGTTCAGATCTACGAGCAAATCACCAAAGGTGATATTGCGAAGAACATTCCGAAGGTCGTCCGCATCAAGAATAACAGTCTCGACACCAAGCAGTCGAACGCACGCAAGACTGCACAGCTCGCCGCCAAGGAGGCACGAAGATGGCAATTGAAAACGAACAAGAGTCAGAAGGATGTTGCCGCTCGTGCCAAGCGCGCTATGCGAGAGATGCTTGGATTCTGGAAGAGGAACGAGCGTGATGAGCGTGAAGGCAGGAAGGTTGCTGAGCGCCAGGAGCTGGATAAGGCAAAGAAGCAAGAGGCAGAGCGTGAAGCCAACAGGCAGAAACGCAAGCTGAACTTCCTTATCTCGCAGACGGAGCTGTACTCACATTTCATCCGCAAGAAGGTACGAACCGACGACTACGAGGACGATGGCGAGGGCGTTGCGGCTAGCGACAAGAAGATCGAGGATGATCCGAACGCCAAGCATGTTGTCGACCTTCCTGACTCTGTCGCCAAACCCGGACAGAAAGTCACCAACTTCGACGAACTGGACTTCGATGCCGAAGACGAGACTGCGTTGCGGCAAGCGGCCATGGCCAACGCTCAGAATGCGCTCAAAGAGGCGCAAGACAAGGCGCGCGCCTTCAACAAGCCCGACAAGTCTGACGATGAAGATGGCCAGGACCTTGCAGCTGCGCAGGCGAACTTCGACGAAGGTGAAATGAACTTCCAGAACCCCACCTCGTTACAGACCATGGACGTGTCGCAACCGAAAATGTTGTCTTGCCAGCTCAAAGAATATCAACTCAAGGGTCTCAACTGGCTGGCGAACTTGTACGAACAGGGAATCAATGGTATTCTTGCCGACGAAATGGGTCTCGGAAAGACAGTACAGTCCATTTCCGTCATGGCATACTTGGCTGAGACGCACGATATTTGGGGTCCATTCCTCGTGATCGCGCCAGCAAGTACACTGCACAATTGGCAACAGGAAATCGCAAAGTTCGTGCCGACGTTGAAGGTGCTTCCATACTGGGGTTCTGCAAGAGACCGCAAAGTCTTGCGCAAGTTCTGGGATCGCAAGCACATCACCTACACCCGCGACAGTCCTTTCCATGTACTTGTCACTTCCTATCAATTGGTGGTGCAAGACACAGCCTACTTCCAGAAGGTGAAGTGGCAATACATGATCCTGGATGAGGCTCAAGCCATCAAGTCCTCGCAATCCTCTCGATGGAAGTCCCTTCTCAACTTCCATTGCCGTAACCGTCTGCTGCTCACGGGTACACCGATTCAGAACAATATGCAAGAGTTGTGGGCATTGCTGCACTTCATCATGCCTTCCCTGTTCGACAACCACGACGAGTTCTCCGAGTGGTTCTCCAAGGATATCGAGAGCCACGCCCAATCGAACTCCAAGCTCAACGAGGATCAGCTCAAGCGTTTGCATATGATTCTAAAGCCATTCATGTTGCGTCGTATCAAGAAGCACGTTCAGAAAGAACTTGGCGACAAGATCGAAGAGGATGTCTTCTGCGACCTGACCTACCGACAACGCGCCTACTATACCAATCTGCGCAACAAGATCAGTCTGATGGACCTGATCGAGAGAGCAGCTGGAGGCGATGACCAGGACACAGCTACGCTCATGAACTTGGTCATGCAATTCCGGAAAGTGTGCAACCACCCTGACCTTTTCGAGCGCGCAGACACTGTCAGCCCTCTAGCCATGTCTTACTATGCTGAGACAGCTTCGTTCATGCGCGAGGGACATAATGTCAACGTTGCGTACAGCGTGCGCAACATGATCGAATACTGGCTGCCAGGCTTCTTGGCTGACGGGCCAGGGAGACTCGACATCGCTGGACCCGATAACCTGCAAGCTGGCTGGAGGAACAAGTGGTTGTCGAATGAGCTCAGCATCTGGAACGAGCAGCACATTCAGCAGAACCAGAAAGGCTCCAGCGGCTTTTCGTGGCTGCGCTTCACTGATCAGAGTGCCACTGACATTGTTTTGACCGCACGACGCTCACTCATCGATCGAGTAGTCGACCTCGCCAAGAATGAGAGCAGCGTCGACAAGCTACGGGTAGCGTACGATGACAGCGACGACGAGGACAAGGAGAACAATGGTTGGACTCCAGTACACGACATGCTCAACATCGTGAAGCGCAATGACCGACGTTCATTGACAAAGGCAACGAATGAGGGACACCTCAGTCAGCTTTTGAACATATCGCAGTTCGCCAGCCAAGAACAGGGTTACAGCGTCATTGAGCCTTGCTACTTGCCCAAAGTCAATGCTCCGCCCATTGACTTAGTCTCTCCATCTCAACGTGCGCTCGTTGAGCAGGAATCGGCATACTTCAATGTGCCGACGCGACGCGCACTATATCCGATCACCCACGAGACCGAGCGAGCGTTACTGCATTCGAGGCTGCCAGTCTCCAAGTACCCAGTCACCAACCTGCTGCCACGGCCTGAGAACGAGAAGCAGCGATACACGAAGATCCAGGTCCCGTCAATGCGCCGCTTCGTTACAGACTCTGGCAAGCTCGCTAAGCTGGACCAGCTGCTGCGCCAGCTGAAGGCAGGCGGCCATCGCGTCCTGCTCTACTTCCAGATGACACGCATGATTGACCTGATGGAGGAGTACCTGACCTACCGCAACTACAAGTACTGTCGATTGGATGGATCGACCAAACTCGAAGATCGTCGTGACACAGTTGCTGCATTCCAGTCGGATCCCAGCATTTTCATCTTCCTGCTCTCGACTCGTGCAGGTGGTCTTGGTATCAATCTGGTCGCTGCCGACACGGTCATCTTCTACGACTCTGATTGGAATCCTACGATAGATTCGCAGGCCATGGATCGTGCTCATCGTCTCGGCCAGACCAGACAGGTCACGGTATATCGTCTCATCACACGTAATACGATCGAAGAACGTATCCGCAAGCGTGCATTACAGAAGGAAGAAGTGCAGCGTGTAGTCATTACTGGCCAAGCCGGCACAGGAGTTGACTTCACCAATCGCCCGAAAGAAACTAGTCGCAGCAAGGAAATGGCCATGTGGCTCGCTGATGACGACGAAGCTGAGCAGATCGAGCGCCGTGAAGCTGAGCTTGCTGATGAAGAGGCCAAGTCTGGCGGCAAGAAAAAGCGAAAGAATGCGAAGAAGGGCAAGGAGGTGTCGATGGACGACATGTATCATGAAGGTGAGCTATACCGTGACACCCGCCATACATGTCTGCAAACATTTACTGACCACTCCACAGGCGAAGGCAAATTCGACGATGGTCCGAGTCACGAGCCCTCCGGCGCCGCAACGCCGATCGGTGACGAACCGCCTCTTAAGAAGCGCAAAGGCACGAGCAAAAAGGCCAAGACGGTCAAACAGAGACTTGCTGTGATAGATGGAGAAGTGTAGACAAAAGAAAAGCCTGGAGTAGACGGGCAGGAGCTGTTGGGACTTGTTTTTCAGGGCGTCTGTATTCTTATCATCTTCCGAAAACGCATTTGGCGTTTTTTTGTGGAGATTGACTCCTGCATAATTGGCATTTGACTGGTGGGTGGGGAGTGGGAGATGAGAGCGAGAGCGCAACGACGACAGCACTCTCACAGAAGGCTTTTTCTCGACGCCTTTTGTTTGCTTGATACCAACCTCGATAGAGGGATATGATCATTGCATAATTGAGAGAGAGTATATGATGGGTTTGACTGTGCAGGTGCGTTCGACTCCACATTTTCACATTTCATTCTCGGAGCTGCAATGTTGGCTTTTTCGTCAGATACAGTTATCTGATCTATGTTCTCATCGTGGGCACAAGTATCCAATCATTATGGCGTACCATTGAAGATCCTATACCCGTCTTCGGGCCAATGGAAATAGTGTTCAGGGTAATTCTCCTCAAATTCGGGGATTTGATGCTCTTCAGCATACTGCCTGACCACGTCGAAATTTCGACAACGGTGTTCGGTGTTGAAATCGACAAATGGTCGTGGGCCGTTTACGTCGCGGTCGGAAGGGTAGAACCAGACTTCGCCGAGTAGGTCTGTGTCTATGTTGCATACGAGTTGTTGACGGAGCATGTCGAGGCAGTGTGCTGTGCGGGAGAGACGATGTTAGAAGGTGTGGTGGCAATGGAGTGGAGTGTGTTGGATACTACTTACTAACGTGCGTTTTCAGGACTGTGGCGTTATTTATGAATGCTCCTTCACCTTTTTGGACGTAGTAGGAGAAGTTGAACCATAGGGCTTGTCTTAGCAGGTTTCTGTTCAAGAGACTCGATCAGCAGTGTAGTAGGGTGGAAATATTTCCTCGGTGAGATTTACAAGCAGTGCAGTTGGTGAATGCCAAAGAAATACGCTGGAAGGGGCATTAGCATCTGAGGGTAACATATTCAAAGGCCGTGAATTGACTAAGACTTGCCGATGAAATAACCACCATATTTGTCGCTCAGTTGAACTTGATCATATCTGAGGCCGGCTTGTCGAGCCTTCTCTGCAGGAATGAGCATCGGTCTGTCTGTTGGAATGTTTAGCGCTCTGTTGCAAGAATGGCTAACGACGACTTACAGTCGACTCCTAAGCCTTCCCATGCAGCATCGACCTCGGGACTGGCATCGTTACGGAACACGGTTTTCTTGAAAAATGATCCGTTGAATCGTTGGGTATGGTAGGTGATATCTCCTGCTTTGAAGAGTGGGGACGTTTGAGTGTCATGATACTGAACGTGAGGCCATTGTGTCATAACGATGGCTAGGAGTAGTAGAATAAGTAATGCTGTCGACAATAGCAGTATCGTTCGTTTGAGTGTTTTGCTCTTATCCTCTTTGTTCTTGAATGTGTTCGATATCAAACCGAATTCTTCGCTTTTCTCTTCTTGTTGCACGAGATCGTAAGACTTGTGATTCATCGTAGACGGAGGGCTTGCTGTAGTCAACGAAAAATCGAAGTTGGAATGGACAGTAGCAGACAGCTGGGAACAATCTTCGTAGCGCATTTGAGATGGGGATGTTGCAATGCACATGCCGCCACACGTGCTCAGTGGGTATGCCCAATCGTGGTTGATGCTTGCAGACTCCTGCACAACGAACGAATAAGCTTCTCGGGGAAACTAGCTAGAAGATAGTATAGTTGGAAAGTATCGCGTAGGGCGCACGCAAAACTTTGATCGATACTGCCTGAATACGACCAATCTTCTCGAAGCGACTTGCTGGAAGCTGGCATGCGCAGGCATTATCGTATTGGTGGTACGACTTTTCGCTGGTCAACCAGGTAAACTTCCCAGGGGTTGGAGTTAGGGTATCTTTTCTTCATGGGTCAAGCTATGGTTTTGAGCATTCACTTCCGGAATCTAATCTTATCTGATGATACCATTGGTCGTATGTGAGAGCACCCTTGGCTTGGCCCATCTGCTTCGCCTGAGTATGTTGTTGTATCGGACTCCGTTTGATGCCGGCGAATTCACGTAACTTCACGACTGAGCAGAGCAGTTTGCTTCGAAGCCGACCATGGGCAGGGCTCACCTCTGGAGTTCCCATATTGCTGCGCAGACGAGCAGATCTGATGAGTCGCAGCTTCGTCTCCTCAAAATTCGGGGCATAAGCCTAACGTCTCCGAGCGTTAGCAAGTCGGGTCAAGTAAAACACAAACATGCTCCTGTCTTATGAATCGAATCGAACTATGCGAACCCATTACTGAGCATATTTTCAAGTATCGTGACGGCGCGAGAGCTTCATTCAAGAGCTCTGCCCATGTGCTAACCCTGGCCAACAGTGGCAGGTCTTGTTGCATGTCGTAACTTCCGGTTGACTGATGGTCTGATCGTTCAAACTGACCAGGAAGCTACGCGCATGAATCGCATCGAGAAAATGCACGGCTCTGAACACAGTCCAGGAGCAAGTCAAAAGGAGTTCTCTGGCACCATCCGCAGACCTCTTCATTACACTTCTTGATCGCAAGAAATTCCAATCAACAAATCCAGAATGAAGAATACATTGAGTATTGCTACCTTGGCTGTCCTCGCCACAGGCGCTGTGGCAGCACCTGCAGCTGTTCCAATAGGCAGTATTGCTGTAAATCATAGTGAAGGCATTCGCTTCTTGCTTCGGCTGACCACCCACAGCGCCAGGCCTATCGTCGTGCTGAAGACGTCCAAGAAAGTGCCGACAAGATCTCAGTCTATGAAGGCCAGGTCCGCTCCATCATGGCAAGCTTCGATAGGACGATGTTGAATTATTTGTAGTACCAGCCGTACCGTCGTGCGGAAGACAATAAAGAGGCTGCCGACAAGATCTCAGTCTATGAAGGCCAGGTATGTTCCAATGGACAGTCGTATCCCTCTAATTCATGACGCTAAAGTTTCTCCAGTACCAGCCGTACCGTCGAGCCGAAGACGTTCAAGAGACTGCCGACAAGATTTCCGTCTACGAAGGCCAAGTATGTTCCAACGGACAGTCGTATCCTTCGAGGGACGATGCTGACCCACCTCCAGTACCAGCCGTACCGTCGTGATGAAGAAGTCAAAGAAACTGCGGACAAGATCTCGGTCTACGAAGGCCAAGTACGTTATCACGATCGCAACTTTTGACATGACAACGCTGAACCATCTCTAGTACCAGCCCTACCGCCGTCACGAAGAAACCCAGGCTGCTTCAGAGTAACGCGGAATTTGTGGATTCCGCGTACGTACACTAACGCACCATGGTCATCGCATCGCATAAGAGCACTGGCAGCGTCTCAGCGGTGGGCTCAACCCCACTAGTGGCGCACAAGCGCCTGATCCAACAATCAAGATGGAGGGAAGCACCCCAAACTCGGTAGAAACCAATGAAAGGATAGGTTTGATATGTAGACTTCCGTATTCATGAATCGATTGATGAGTTCCTACGCGGTTGCAGCTGGCGAGTCGTTGCGAATGTGCCTGAAAACACGAGATCGGTCCTTTTGAAGTGCTCGAGACATTGTTCAGCCGACATAGATAATCGATACGCATACACGCCTTCCACAGCAGGCAGCAGTGACATGATAGAATCAGTGGCTGCCTGTAATGAGCATCAAAGCTGGTTGCCGGACACCGTGTTGCTGTACACTGCTTTGCATCTCCAATCGATGTGCCGCAAGACTGGGAGTCTTTACTCCATGACCTGGGATCGAGTACCTCCAACCCCTTGGTACACTTAAGTGAACATCACGATTATGATGTTAGGCTCCAGATCGTTGCATGTATTTGCCGAGGAGCGTCATGTCACAATCCTCTGAAAGCTCCACGTTCAGAGTTCCGAGGAAGCAAACGAGCTAGACCGTCGTTTCCCTCGAAAGCGATCTAAGAACATATGAAGTGCAGCTCCAATACAATATGAACCCTTTCAAGAACGTCCGTGGCCGGAATTCACGAGCTACTACCGCTGCCGGCGGGGATGTTGTTGAGCTGACACTTCCATCACGGAGGCTGAACTCGTAGTCGTGGACCGTGCTGTATAGTGTTCGTGGCAAGACATTGGCGATGTATTCGAATGACGTTTTTGTACTTTCGATCATGCGGTGACCAGAGGTAGTGTTGACATGAAAAGAGGTGGTCGATCGCTCTCCGAAGCTGTATAGCCATTTAGTGGGCTCTGAGAAAGATGCACAAGTAGTGCTGCTCGATGCGATAACTTTTCTTCGATTTAAGCCGCCCCCAGACAGCGAGTACGGGCCTTGGTCTATACAATGTGTACAGTCTTTCGAGAGTCCTCTGGCAATTCATAATCAGTTGCGTAGAGGGTTTGCGCGTCTCCAAAGGTACTGCTTTGCAACTGAAAAAAGTGGAACATATCGATAATGCGGTGCTGCAGAGGTGGCTCGTCGTTCACAGGGCGTAGCCACAGAAGATGATCAAAGTGACGCCCATCATCATCAGCGTAGAGAACGTCTCCTTTCTTGCACGAATGTTTGCCGCGCACTCCCAAGAACAGTTTCGGTCGCGTTGGGTTGCTCTGTTTTCGCAAATAATCTCTTCCAGTTTTGAGACGTATACCATGAGGCTCCATGACTAAGTACCGTTTCCTCGGGTTATGGATATCTTGTTCCATGTTCACCAGCAATCCAACAGGAATTAGCTCCAGCGAAAGCTGTAGACTGGCGTCGACTACCGCATTACAAGTTCTGCCAATTTCGAATTTCCTGACAAAATGAGAGGCTAGCCGTAGATCAAATGCCCAGGATGGCAGGTCAAGGGAAGTCGCGCCTCCTTCATGTGACCGATTGTGAGCCACTGTCTGAAGCAACCGTAAACAATCGCCTCTGCGCACCATCAACTTGGAGAACTCGATGCATACTTCTCGTATCGGCAGTGTGTAATCCACGTGGACTCCATAATCAGGATCGAGCGTGACGAGCGAGTAGAGACGATCCCTTGCATCTGAACATCTAAGCGTTTCATGAATGGTCAGGTGATCACACAGGTCCTTGCCTCCTTCGGTCCCAGACTGCATCACAGCGAGAGGTCCTTCAATGAAGGCTACGTCGAAGCGATGCCCGAACAGTATATCAAAGCTGTCCCTCAAAATGGATAACATCCGTAGCATATCTCGTAGTCTTTTCCGGCTCATGGAGAATTCACCCCAACAATAATCTGTAGCGCCGGACCAAGTGTTGCGAGATGCGTTCTCTTGTACTATCCATCGTCGTTGCCAGTATCTTCTGCCTAGCCACTCTTCTATCATGGAGAGTTTTCTTTTGATTGTTTTTGGGCGTGAACGGAGCATGAATCTGAGATAGAGCTTGTAATGTAGCCGCGGGCTGGTGTCCGCATAACGCCCACGGATGAAACGGATGAGTGAATTGTCAGCAAAATCACCAGTATCCAGCCGTGGGTGATGACAGTCACATCCATTGACAGTACAGCGACTTTTATCAACGGCCATCATGGCGTTTAAGACGATAGCAGCGATCTCGAGTTGATAGTCTGCATACATACGTATTGCTCCGGTATCGATATCGGGTGAGATACAATGTGACAGCTGCCACACCGCAAGGTCACTCTTCTTCGTAGGACCCTCCCCTAGCCATACAATGCATCTCGTGGCAATATTGAAAATATCGGCCATCATAGCGACCTGAGCACTTCGTTCCGTTGTGTTTTGTTGATCAATACAAAGCGCGTCCACCCAGAGCCGCTGCGAATCGGTCTTTAACCGAATTCTGCGCAGACCCTCCGACAGGTTTTGGGTGATAGTAACTTGTTTGCCGTGGAGGGTCAGCACCCAGCTTCGTGAATCATCGCCGTTGTCCATGGCCCAGCTGTATGACAGCGCAGTGTAGGGCAATCTTCTCGCGTTCACAAGCGACACGTAAGCCTCATGTTGTTGCTTTTCATCTTCCGGGGGTTCAGATATGGTTTTATGTTTGTGTTCACCTTCGGCTTCATATCTGCGCTGTTGTTTTGGCGCCGTGGGTAAAGCAGGGCCCAGAGTCAGCAGCTCAAGCCGAGCAACGAATGGGCAGTCCAGCTCTGGCGCTGGCTCCAAAATCAGAACACGAATCCATCTGTCTCCAGGCAAGGGCTCATAATTGTATTCATCTGCATGCTCCGGACTCGTGGTAACATCGTCTTCTTGTTCGTGATCGTGGTCGAACTCGGCAGCATCCGGTTCAGCGGCGTGCAACGACATCGCAAAATGTTGCCTTTCTATGCTGGAAATTCCTGTTGTGGTTTTCTGTTCGGTGTGTGAAGGCCGGAACAGAGTTCTCGAGTATAGTGGACAGATATTGATCCGCGTTGCTAAGGTGCGAGTACGAAGAGGTGTGCATGCGGTTGAAGCTGTTGTCGATGGGTTGCCCAGACCACATCATGCAAGATGTCTGTGGTGGCTGTGCTCCGACTTTATTGGCGGCCAGATACATTGTGGCAATGGACATGGTCTGGGCAGGCCGCATACCATTACGTGCCATGCGCTGCGACAAAGTCGCTGGTATTGAGACGCGGCGGCAAGGCAAGGCGGACAGCGTGCTCGACCTGTTGCTTGCTGCGTATGCTCAGGATAATATCAATTACTGAAGCCTTCGCAGGGAGATCTGCATCTTCCTCGACGCAGGAGACATCATTGACAGCATTCACCAATTGGCGCGCCTCGCGCCTCTTGCCAGGTCTCTGATTTCGATGAGTCAAATGAACGCCCAGAACGCGATACCATCTGGCACTTCCATGTTGCAGGGGCAGCAACATCACCTTGAGCTCATTCTGCAGAGTACGCCCCCTCATTGATCAGCAAATAGCACCATTCGTCCTTCTCTCCTTTCCTGGTACAATTGTCTCCAAACGGGTCTTCATTGATGCTCGTCACGCTGTCATTTTGCCACCTACCGTTTGTCATTGAATCTCGCTTGTAGCGCATCCGTTTACCTCTTCCTGAGAGTGCTCATTCTCTGCTACTTCTGCTTGGACATTGGAATGAGGTTGGACTAGTATGGTAGAGGCCATCTGCGTTTGCTTCCTGTGTGCTCGCTCGGCGGGCCTGCCGTCAAGCTGCTGACTGGCAAGACCGGGTTTCCAGAGCTTGTGCAACATCTGCACTACTATCGCCGTTGGACAGATCTGCACGCTCCTTTCGGATGTTGCGTCTGCGTTTTCTGCTTGCGTGATTCCCGGCATTAACGGGCGGTTCCATACTGTAGCGATTGGTTACGAGCGAGGAGATGAGCAGACAGCCTGATGAGATGAGGTCGCCGACGTATGAGCAACAGCCGCGCTGGTTCCGGTCGCATGGCCCACTGCACGATGGAATTGCGGGTCTGTTCGTTCGGATGTGACCAAGAACTCGTTTATGCATGGAGATTGGAGGTGAGATTGGAGATCCGTCACATGACGTCTGTGGGAAGCGCGACGGGTTCGCGTTTGCGCCCCACGGCGCGTTGCAAGGATGACGCACAATCTGGAGCGAGGAAGGTGCGACGACGGTGAGACAAGCCACGGTGATCACAGCGCGCCTTTCTATTCTGATCGTGCAATATTGCTGCTGTGTGCGCGACTCTCTCGTCGCACTTCCAGGACATAGAATGTCTCCACGAGAGCAGGTGACCGATCTGCCAGCAGCTTGATTCGAGAGCAGCGCACCATTTTCGCGACAGAGATCGCACCAACCCTCGAGCCGCCCAGCAGCTTCCTTGCGTGGCGGAGGCGAATCAGCGTCGCGGAAGGAGCGTGTGACATCGCCCTTGCTACACGTTCTCGTTCACGTGCCCCGCTCGACAGAGGTACAGCCTCGCGCGCTCGTCAGCTCGAGCTCGAGGACCTCACACGAGCTCTCAGTCTCCTCACCCATTGACCTCACCACCACCGCCGCGCCTCACCACCCCGACGCGTCGCCATTCGATTTCGCAGACGCCTCTCCGACCTGCCATCGCGATTGACACGTTCGATCGGCGACGACGATTAGCCCAGGTAAGTTCGCTGGCCGTCGGGCTTCCCGTGCTCCGGTGCGAACATTGCCGGCGCGTCGAATCCTGGCTTCTTGGCTTGTCCAGATCCCAGGCATGGACGTTCAGCCCAACGCTGCTTCCAAGTTCCAACTTCTCGACAGGAACTGATGCGTCGCGAACAGAAATTTCCCGGAATCCACGCTCGACACCACTACAGGCACTGCCGCGACTGGTCCGCCGCTGCGCCTGCCTACGCCCGGCGCGCCCCCGCTCCACGATCCCATCGCACATTCACCGTTTGCAGCACCAGGGAACCCACTACAACGACCAAATCACGCGCCCGACGCGTCAATAAACAGAACAGCACTAGAGAGAGCTGTCGTCGACAGCTTGTGGTCGCCGTCCGATGGCAGCGACGCGTCAAAAAGCCGTCGCTCCATTGGAGATTTGGGAAGACTCCGACACCCACTTACACCAGCATCACTCTTCCACCGACGATGTAGAGGCGGCCTTGCTCAATGCATTCGGTCCCCTCAGCGACGCTTCAAATAAGTCCAACGTCCAGCTCAACCCCTCCGCTGGCCATAGCCGCCCCGGCTCTTCACCCTCCAAGAAAGACAGTTCCCCCTTGCGGCCGAGGAGCTCCCACCAGCTCATAGACTTCCGCCTGTCTCCCCCACGAAAGACGAATTTCCAAACAGATTCGCCCACCAAAGACAGCGGATTCTATGCCATGTACCAGCAGGTCGCACCAAAGATGGAGAAAAGCCTGTTCCCGCAATATCCCTCCGCGCACAACAAGGAGAACGCCTTCGAGGGCGCGTCATTCGGCGACATGACCATGGCACCATACTCGGAGGTGGACTATGGGTACAAAGCTCCGCTGAAACGTGGCCTGTCCGACGCGGTGCCCATCAAGCAAGGCGCCAAGAAGCAAAAGACGTACCAAGATGAATCCTCCCTCGAACTGCCGCGCCCTGAGGATCTGCCTACAGTGACAGATGACGGCCAGAAGCCACCACATAGCTATGCGGAGCTCATCGGCATGGCCATCCTACGATCAGAACATCGTCGCCTTACACTGGCGCAAATATACAAGTGGATCTCCGACAACTTTGCCTTCTACCGAGAATCCGAAGGTGGCTGGCAGAACAGCATCCGCCACAATCTGAGTTTGAACAAGAACTTCATCAAGCAAGAGCGCCCCAAGGACGACCCAGGTAAAGGGAACTACTGGGTCATCAAGCACGGTGAGGAGCGCCCATTCTTGCTTGGAAAGAAGCAGCCCATGAGGAAAATGCCCGATGGCGCTTCGTACCCTCATTCAATGTCAATGCCTCCAACATCGGATCCTGCCAGCTTCAGACCAGGCAGCACTCCTGCCATCGGAAACTTCAGCCTAGGCCCGACATCATCATCGAGGAAGGTTGAGAGCAAAGACATCGACTCAGCAAAGTTCCCAGATGAGGCTGATCTCAGCTCGGATGGAACAATCCCTGCCTCGGATCCTGCTCTGCAGGACGACGAGCGTGACGAAGATGCGATGGCTATGCCACCACCTCCACTTCACTTGCGCTCTTCGCCGCCTCCGCCAGCAGACTTGGGATCCTCACCTCCAACGTTCGATGCGCATCGGAATGGCACACCACCAGTAGAGATCCGCCAACACCCATCGAGTCGTTCGGGCAGCTGGCGGCGAAGAGCTGGCGGTCTTGGTGATTCTGGCTACTGGTCCTCCATCGAATCTTCTGCCGCTCGCGGCGCCGCCATCCAGCTAGCGTCAGAGAACGAAGTGCGCAGCCATCGCATCAAGAAAGGCCGTGCTGAGGCCGAGATCGCGCGCATCCGAAGCTCGTCGTTCGACAGCCCAACCAAGGACCAGCATCGGTATCATGGACTACCTACCAGCTTCGGCTCTTCGCCTTCACGCAAAGATGACAACCCTCTCACGCCGGCTGTCATCTTCAAGCGACCAGCACGACCAGCAACTGCTGCATCGCCCAACACTAACTTGCAAGACCATCGCAACCGTGTTCGGGCATTGTTGGGCTCACCAGCCAAGACATTCAGCCCAATGCCAGATGCTAGCACATGGAGCCCTGCCTTTGCGCTCAGTGAAGAGGGCCCAGTTGGGCTCACACCCTTCATCTCACCATACAAGGCGAGCAAGACACCGTGGCGGCCTGCCGCCGAAAGCCCGAGTGCAGCCTACAATTTCAACAATGCTGCTTTCGACATCTTCATTGATCAACCGCAGGGAGATATTGCGGCTCATGGTTCACCTGAAAAGCGAGGCAATAGGCGCCCGTCGCTTGTGCGTGCTGCTACAAGCACGAGTATTCTGGCAGACATCACCGGCACTGCTAAGGGCAACAGCACACTCACACTGCCAGCAACATCCAATAGCCCATTCTCAATGTCTCCATTCCTCACGAGATCCGGGTCATTACGCTCACCTGCGAAGCTTGGTGGGTCGCCGCTCAAGCAATCTCATCAACCCATACATACTGGCGCTGGAGATGATATGAAGTGGCTCGATGTTGGCCTTGGTGCAGAAAACCTACCCGGTCCGACCATGAGCAACAAAGATGTTGCTGACCTGTTTGGCGTAGAACTGAACAGTGATGGCAGTGAAGAGGGCATTGATATCTTCCAAGACTTTGGCAAGATTGGTCAGTCTGCACAATTGGCTGCACCAGATCGCTCGACCGGCAGCCCGGTCAGAAAGTCAACTATGGGACCGCCAGCACGCCCTAATCTAGGACGAAGCGCTACCAGCAGGTGGTAGAAACGCCTTCGCTGGGTGCCATATCCAGCATGGCAAGGAACGACGAGAACGATGCAACGGCCTGACGAATTGACGACAGCGCTTTGATCCTTTGGAAACAGCTTCTGCTGGATAACTTCCTTTCACAACATTGCCACATGGCATTGATCCTTGCGGGCCTTTATTGAGCCTCGACAGAGAATTGTTCTCTCAACAACTTTTTGAAAAACGAGATGGGCGTTTGGGGACACACGATGATTGTCTATGATAACGGCCGACGCGAGGAATCAAGTGCTGATAGTCCGAGTGCTTTTGGTGCTGCGTTCTTATGGATATATACTAGGGAGCATCTTATTATTGCTGTTGTGCTATGCTTTTTTGGTATGCTGGCTAATATTATGATTGCTGTTAGTCCATTGGTATGGATGAAACGAGAAATACGGGAAGCGAAATCCAACTTGATTCGTTTGAATACTCTTACTCTTTCATCCTTTTGAAGACCTTATCTTCGTTTTGGTGTTGTTGCTTCCTGACTGATCATCGCGCTAGCGAGTGAGAGGTCTTTGAGCTCTCCATTAATCTCGTGCATGTGTGACAAATCTAATCCACCACGAATACGTGCAGCGCAGAATATGATCCTTCTATCACACCCTCAGGAGGAAAAGAGGAGAATTGTGTTTCAGCCAGGTCTGTTCCCTGGAGCTCGCAGAAGCAGAGCTGAAGAGATCCATCCTTGTGTTGCACAACACGTGCGTGCATATAAATGTGATATGTTTTAGTTGAGCCGCTGGGGAAGTTACGAGCCGGTGGGATGCTTCTGCTCTGCTGCGTCCCGTGGAGAGAAGGAAAGGACGTGCTTCGGGATCGTGAAGTTCCGAAGACGACAGTGGTGGTACAAGTACATTCGGATCGTGGTTGAGGAAGCTCATTACATTTCACTACAGGTTCAGCAAGAAGATGTTGTCAACGGAGATCGATTTCCGTTCAAGGTGAACAATGGATCTTATGTACCTTCTTGTCCTCAAACAGACACGGAACGAATTCATCATGCAGTATCCTCCATCGACATCCTGCAGAAATTTCGATTCGAAAGAGACGAGGTATGAGACATTCACCGCACTGTCGGGAGAACACAGCCATGATGTACCGTGAAATCAATGCTGATGACGGAGGTGATGCAATGTGTATCAAATATCAAATCCTACTCCACTCTTGCCCCCACGCGTTCGTGGTTGGACTCCATGCTCTGAGCATTGTCCACTTCAGGGCAATGAAGATCAACGAAGACTTTTCGTGTGTTCGTGCTGTGACCCACTAGATGATGCCCGAGATGTTTTACGTTCTGTTCTCATTCTACTGTACAATCGTGCCAACATTTGTTTCTGTAATTCTTGTGGGTATTCTGCGAATTTCACCAATACCCCAACCACCTCAAAGCGGAAG
>PNEN01000560.1:0-30589 GCA_002933655.1 Cercospora berteroae | reverse complement strand
CCCTCAATACTCTCAAACCCTCCCTTCGCCGTAAGATTGTCTTCAAGCCAGTCCGAAAGACTTTTCGATAGAATTCGGCAAAACTCTGCAGTCCCATTGATTTCCCAGAATTCACATGGATGGATCGCAGTAGCGAGGGGGACTCCTTTGGTGCTAAGAGTATGCTTCGCACCTCTTTGGATACTTGTAGTAGGATTTCCAGTGGCGAGTTGGAGGAGTGGGAGGAAGAGTTGTCGATCGTGTCGTGAGGTTTTGTGAGAGATGCTTTGGTGTATAATTGCTGAGAGTCGACGATGGTATGTTTGGATTAGGATTGCGTCTGATCGGTTGGTCTTGGAAGTGAGCCTGGGTTTTGAGCTTCTGTCTCTGAGATCTAAGCTGATGTCGGCGTAATTTCCCCATCGTAGTTCGAAGTGATGAAGTAGTGCGGCATTGGTCTCGCCTATTTCATCGAGCCAGCTGATGAGCTCTGGAGGTATGATGCCATTGCAGATATCGAAGTGAACTTGTAAATTGCTGTAGTAAATTGCCGCGGCGTCTTGTCGTAATAGCTGACATGTCTTGAGTAGTGGTGGCAGTCGATTTTGAGAAGGTTGATCCTGCGATGGCTGGCTTGTCGAGTCGCAGGAACCGATGTAGGTCCACTCGTCAGTGAAGACGAAAGAACAGATGATCAAACGGACCTCCGCAGGCAAGCTGAGAAGATTGACTGGAGAATGCATGATGTATAGCGTTGAGGTCCCTTGGATCCACGAACGGAAACGTTAGTAGTTGAAGAGAATTGAGCACAATAGTCGTCAACCACATTCAGACAGAGACCGTTAAGATATATCTCCATGCTCCCCACACTGTCAAAGGAGTGCAGACTCCCACCCACGAGGCGCCTTCCATCATGAAGGCAATAGAGTTCGTTCAGCAATCACGGCATACCGAAGCCTACGCCCTCACACGCGTATCAGTTGAATCAAAACACGACCTGGCAGCTCCACTTCTGGCAAGATCGCTGTAAAGGGGTCTGTTCCATTGCTTCCTCTGAAGGATTGGCGTTTGGCGCAGAGTTGGTGCGTTGGACTATCGCAGGAGCGACTACCATGATACGTGCTGGCTAGACACTTTCAGGGACGGCACTCCACCACAAAATGGGTCCAATCCAGAAAAGTCGCCCAAGAAAGCCCCAGCTTTGCTGAGAGAAGTGGATGGTACGAGGGCTTTGGCATGCGTGGATAGCTTGAGTTTGGTTCATGCACGCACCACGCGAAACTCAGCTTGTGCGGACTGTGGAGTGCGAAAGTGGTATATGCGTTGCGCATGTCTCGCGTCGGAGGAGCTTTGACGTGTCAGGTTATGGTGCAGACTTGTCAACGCACGCGCGTTTCGTACAAATGCTCTCGATCGAAAATCTGCGAGCGTCAAGAGGTTTGTAATGACCGGTGTGAAGGGATGTAGGCCCAAAACATGTGAGCGCCATGATCTCTGTCGTCATTGCATTCCGCGTCACTGTCTCTGGTTGTTCTTCGATATTGCCGCAATGGCAGCACGCATTTCGGGCCCGCAAGCATCGACGTACAATGGTACACAATGTGCTTGACTGCGGAGGAGGGCTAGGAGGTAGAGATCGGCTCAGCTCCGGACTGAGCTTCAATGGTTCCGTATGCACGGCGCTAGGCGGAAGCACGTCTCTCTTCCGCCGGAATGTGGTGTACAGTATGAGATGTAAACACCACATGCCTTCGTTCTTCCTCTTGGAACTGGCTTGCGATGCAGTCTTCGAGGTTTTGTCTGCTCTCGCGGGGCACATTGCTCAACGCGGTATCTCCACAACAGCCATTTGCAAGTGCGGCTCGCGGGCGCAAACCCCTGATACGTGCGTGTATCTGTTTTACCATTCAAAAAAGTGGCATTTCGGAGGCCAATTTGTGCGGAACTGTCATTCCCAGATCCGCGGCGGGGTCAACTGCATATTCTCATCCCAAAGAACCACGTTTCGGGCAAATGCGATGAATCCCGGGTCATACGAGCAGCTTCTTTCTATAGCCGGCGTTCTTCTACGCCTCATGTGCAGGCTGCAAGAAGAGCGGAACAGTTGCCGGTGGCTTCGGAACAACTCCAGTGCTGGGTGCACTCGGTCTGATTTTGCCTTCTGTCGTACCAGAGGTAGTCCATGTCAGTGATCTCTTGAAGGTCTCGTCAACATTGTCATCGCCGGCTGTGCCGCTGGAATAATGGGTAGTTCGGCGTTTGCAATGCAGTCTGCGAGGTCGGTCTCGCTTTGGATTGGGCATCGTCAGTCTCCCTCTGTGACCTGGGTTCTCTAAGGCACGTGCTTGATCTGCCTTTGAGGATTGAGCACTGAAAGAGGCTGGATACTGACATGGCTTGCAAACCGCGTTGTGAGCGGGGCTGAAGAATTCGAGTGATTTTCATTGGGTATGCCAGGCCATGCAACACCCTATCGCTATGCAACAAGCAAATTACCATGCCCGCCGTTGCTGTACATTCACGTAGCATCATGCATCATTTGAATGGTTCGTCACCTCATCCACCTTTCCTCAACTCGTCGCCGTGGCTAGGAGCTCCACCAATGCCAATATCCTGCGATTCACCCACACCACCCATCCCCACATCTTCACCGTACTGGCCAGGACCAGTGCTCTGCTCAGCTCGGCTTGTCAAGAGACTTGACGGGCCTTTTCTCTCAATCATCTCCATTTCTCGAGTCTCAGGAAAGGGATCCGCACCACTTGGGGGAGTCTCGTTCACAGGATCCAGGTGTATGTCTACGGGTTCCGGGTCACGATTGCTCGCACTGTGACTGATCCAGTCGCCAGCGGACATACGAGTCAGGGCATCAGTTGTTGACTGATGGTCATCGCCGTCGTATTGCGCCTTGGTGCTGTCCGCATCATCATCGTGCTCGGCAGCCTCGACAGATGCGCGGACGAGCTGTGGTAAATCATCCTGATCGTCCTGAAATTGTTAGTGCAAATAACAAGCATTGAGTGAAGGTAGTTTCACTAACCTGGTAGGGAGGTGGAGGGTTTCTCTTGCTGGCCTCAATGTCAGCAGTGAGCTGTTCATTATCTTGCCGAATGAATTCTAGAAGCGGTGGAGGAAGGTCACTAATGTCGATATCATCCACAGCGTCGTCACTGGCATAGACCAGAAGGGCGGAGTTGTGCTCCAGCTCCACAGCTCGGATAACGTCAAAGTCGTCCGCTTTCGTTCGGGTGAGCTTGGCGTTTTGTCCTGTGATCTCGTAGTCAATTCGCCACCACTGATACCCTGGCGGTGTGGTAGTTTCATCGTCATTCATGGTGGCATCGGACTTGGAGGTTGTCTGCCCAGCGTGCTCGTTGTGCTCCGCGTTCTCAGGCTGCTCCTCTATCTCGGCTTTGGGCTTGAGAAGGTAGGTGATGTGAGGTTTCGTTGCAACTCCGCGGAGGGTATACCGATACTGCGTCTCTTGTCCTTCGAGACCAGGTATTGTCGCCTTGCTCAAATCACTGATGGCCTTCTTCGCCTTTTCTTTCTCTTCGGCCAGTAATTTCAGCTTCTCGTCGATGCTAGCCATGACTGTCTCAAGCTGTTGTGCGATGTTCGAATGTTCTGTAGGCTGATCAGCCGACAACGAAGCTGTGTTAGTTTTGTCAGCCTGATCAACATCTCTGCGATTCTGGCCTGAGAAATGGCCATGAGTGTGCTTCAGGAGCTGCGAGGCATCCATCTGCTTGCCGTCTTTGGTCCAGTACTTCAGCTTCTGTTCCACATCCGTGATCTTCTTGATGCGTCTCTTAGACTGAACAAGTTGCTGCCTCAAAGGACCCGTGGCTTCGATGTTCTCTTCGGCATATTTGTCCATAACCAAAGTCGCGGGAACACGAATATTGAGATGCGAAGCGGTCCTGTCCTCTTGTTCAAGTTTCATCACCAGAACTTTCCCAAATTGATGCAAGTAGTACTGCTGCGGCTCAGGGTCCTCAGAATCTGTGCTCCACACCAACCTGTCCAAGCACTCGGCGAGGTCTGGTTTCGCATCTTCAGGCACATCGTCTGCACAACTAGCCCTCAAGGCCAGCACGTTGGTTGTCTGATTTTTGTCCTCATCAGATTCTCCAATGGGACCAGCACGCGAACAAAACAGTTCAGCGATTTGTCCAGCTTCGTTACCGCATCTCGCGCTGGCAATCTTGAAGTAGCTGTTCAGAAGGTGTTCCAGCGGGTTGTTAGCCGTTGGGCACGCCTTCATGACGTCCGTCTTCGACAAACCAACAGAGCTTGCGTAGACTCTCGCGCTGGAATCCAAGAACGCCGTGAGTCTCTGCAACTCTGCCACAAACTCATTCGCTTTTTCAACATCGTCATCGGCAGTCGCCTCGCTATCGGTTTGAACAATCCTCGGTTTGGGTATGGTGGCACCTTTCCACCAGTCTGATGCATAACCGTAGTCCACGATGCCTTGACCAGCTAGAAGGAAAGCCTCTCTGACCACAGGTATGTTGTGGCAGATGGTTAGGAGGTTCGGCACGTAGTGCCCGTCCGGTGCATGCTTCAGAAATCGAGGGGCGTCATCGTCCGGCAGCTGCACTCGCTCTTCAAGAGGCACATCGGGCACCAGCTCATTCGCATTATGTAATACCATGCCCCAGCGCGACTCTTCGTACTCTTTCTGAGTGGATGGTCCGATTCTCTTCAGCTCTGTCCCATCTTTCCCTACTGTGCCGGTCTCTTGCTGCGTCCAACCACCATAGGGTCCCATTACCTCCTGTGACTGAGCAATAGCTTGAGCATATTGGGCATCTTCTTGTTCGTTGCTGGTAGGCGCAGAGTCCTTGAGACTTGGGGCAGGTGAATTGCCTCGCGTGGGTGCAGCGGAAGTGCCGAGTGGGTGAAGGTTGTTGTTGCCATCGCGGTCAGCTGTCATGAGATTGGGGTCCCATGAGATGCCTTGCTCGAGCTTGGTAATGTCCTCGTTATCAAAGATAGCATTGGCGGCGGTTTCGACGTTGCATTGCTTGACCTGAACACGAGAGCACCTGTCAGCATCAACGCGAGTCCTCGGTCGTGTCTATGCAATGGATCATCACGACAGACGCACTCTCAAGAACCTTTTGGCCGTTCCCGCATCAGTACCGGTGAAGTTGATAAGGGTCTCGATTTGCTCGTCGGTCGGTTCCATGGTCATGGTCGCGGCCTTTTGGCTGCTAGGCCGCAGTGGTTCTGGTTGATACTTCGCAGGTACGAATGACATGTTCTTCAGTTCATCAGCGTTGCACGGCTGTCCAAGAGGACATTCCAGCACCTTGGACGAAGGTTCTGTAAACTGCAACTGCAGACGGCGACGAGGCTGCTTGCCGTAAGTGATTAGACGCTTGCGTTTGGTGGGTTCTTTGGACGCCATTTGCTCGTGCACGCCGCAGCTTTCACGAGCTTTCGGGCTCGTTCCGCTGCGTGATTGCGTCACTAAGTTAGCGATTGTCGTTTCGGACGCGAGATGCTGTTCCCATCGACAATGTGCTGTGGAAGATCAGAGTATTCAGCAAACAATACCGAGATTGACAGGCGCTACTTCCGCGTGGAAGCTTGAAAGTCATGTTTGGTGGGCGCGCGTAGCAAGCACGGCAGCTGCAACTCGCGCTTGTGCAGCTGCAGCTCATACGTGATCCTGGACAGCTTTAGATGCCGACCGTCAAACGCGTAGAGACTTGATTTCAGGAGTCTTGCACTGAATTTCAATTGAACTGGAGCGATAGTCACAGCTGTGATCAAGAGCACTGCTGTCTGCTGTATCGCTACACGGAACGCGCCTCTCCACCCATGGCCCAAAAAGTAGTATGCGTGCGCTTTACGTGCCGCGGAATTCCGCGCCCCAACTCCTCGCTGAAATCATACCCAAATCGATAGATGCTGTTCGTGTACTCGTGGTGCTCATGAAGTATATCATGGCATGCAGCCAGACTCGTGAGGTGAAGAGTAGGTAGGAAGATTACTCTTCGTCATCCTCTTCGTCTGTGCCTAGATTGTGGTTAGCTCGTATCATAGGTAGAACGTAGATGGTGTCGTTAGTCTTACCCTCGTTCTCATCGAACATCTCCTCGTCGTCGTCGCTGTCGTCGAAGTCGTCTTCCACCTCACTGTCGCTCCAGCTCATGTCGACGACCTTCTCCTCCTTCTTGAACGCGGTCTCATGGGTCGGCATCTCGAACCCTGCAGGGATGTCTTGCTTGCTCTTCTCACGATCCTCTGCGACACGCTTCTTGTACCCCTCGGAATCGTTCCTCAACTGCACACCGGCGTCCACATTGGCGGGTGAGCTGCACTCCGCATCATCCAGCAGCGACAGGACGGATATGAGGACGCTCTCCACCCGCTGTACTGGTGACCACCGCTCACCCGCATCCTCCCCGCTCATGAGATCCTCCCCAGGCTGGTGTAGAATGGAGATGCAGAGACGGCCGTCGGTATAGACGTTGGGATGCCACAAGGGGCGAGTGAAGGTGAATGTCGGTGGCTCGTAGGGGTAGTTTTTGGAAAAGGTCATCTTCGCCTTGTAGTAGCCGCCATAGTAGATGGAGTCGGGATTCAGCACGATAAGTGCCACGGACCACTCGAAGATGTTCTCGTTGATCAGCGAGATATCAGTCCAGGTCTCCTTTGCGAGGGACTTGTACTCGTTCATGAGCGCTCGTTCTGCAGCCATGGTGGCGGCTGAGGTAGGCTGTCGTCAGCGGTGCGGAGGCGTCGCTGAAAGCGGGTGTCGGGAGCTGCTGCGGCGCTGTTGCAGGAGCAAGGCGGTGGTGGTGGAAAGGCGATAGGAGGTAGAGCAATCTCGGCAGACAAGAGGGCGTGCAGGTGTTAAGGGGAAGCGGTAATGCCAGCCAGCAAGGTTAAAGGTTGAACGCCGGGCGGTAGGCGATGATGCACCGGATCCGGCACAAAGTGAATGCAGCCTAGATTCGCGTGGAGTTCGTGGTCCAGGGGAAGCCTGCAGAAGTGACAGAGCGAAGAGGCTTAGTATGATCCAGAAAGTCGTCGGTAGCTCGAGGAGCAGCGTGTAGTAGAAGAGGCAGCGAGAGGGTGGAAGTTGAAGTGAGGGCAGTCACGCTGGGCGGCGCCGTGACTCGAGACGCCGTTTGGAACGCGGCTGACGGCTTGTCTCGCGCCGACAACGCCAGCTCCAGGTGCTGCATGTGACAACACAATCGCACACCTGGCCAATCGATTGGTGAATGTCGAATCCCAAAAAGAGCACCAACACAGTCGCAGTGTGTATAGCGAGGGGGCGATGTGAGAGCTGCGGCTCGCGATACACACACAGCCATGGACGTCTTCCAGAGCGTCCAGGGCTACATCAATAAGATGGTGTCGCAAGGCGATACGCCCAGCGGCGGAGCTGCGAAGATGAAGATATTGCTGCTGGACAGAGATACCGTAAGTCTTGTCGTCGTGTTCTATGCGATACAATGCTGATGTTCAGCAGGTGCCCATTGTGTCTTCGGCGACGTCGCAATCAGCGCTGCTAAACCACTCTGTCTACCTCACCCAACGCCTCGATGACCAAAACCGCGAGAAGATGCGCCATCTGCGATGCCTGTGTTTTGTTCGCCCTTCTCCGGATAGCATACAATTCCTGATCGACGAGTTCCGCGAGCCCAAATACGGGGAGTACCACATCTGTATGCAGCCCACTCCTATTGCTGAATCGACCGGCCTCTGACTGACACAGATTTCAGCAATGTCATAAAGAAATCCTCGCTCGAACGTCTCGCCGAAGCTGATGACCACGAGGTCGTTAAATCGATTGTCGAGTACTTCGCCGACTTCCTCGTCGTCAATCCAGATTTGTGCTCATTACCCCTCTCAACGCGAATTTGGTCCTCGTCTCCCGACCTATGGAACCAGGACAGCTTGTCGCGAACAGTCGAGGGCGTAATTGCCATGCTTCTGTCGTTGAAGAAGAAGCCGTTGATCAGATACGAGAAGAACAGTCTACTGTGCAAGAAGCTGGCAACAGAAGTACGATATGCGATGACACAAGAGGAACAGCTTTTCGATTTTCGGAAATCAGATACACCCCCAATATTGCTGTTGGTGGACAGGAGAGATGATCCCGTAACGCCACTCCTGACCCAGTGGACATACCAAGCCATGGTACATGAGCTGCTGGGCATTGACAACGGGAGGGTGAATCTTGGTGACGTGCCTGAAGTCAGGCCAGAATTCAAGGTAATGGGGGTCAAATGCGGTGGAAGCTACTCACATGCTGATTCGCGTCTCAGGAGATTGTACTTTCACAAGATCAGGACCCATTCTTCGCGAAGAACATGTACCTCAACTTCGGTGATCTGGGACAGAACGCCAAGGACTACGTCGAGCAATTTGCATCGAAGCAGGCGTCTGGACAGAAGCTTGACAGCATCGAAGACATGAAGCGCTTCGTTGAGGAATATCCAGAGTTCCGTCGCCTATCTGGCAACGTGACGAAGCACGTTACCCTGGTGGGCGAGCTTTCTCGACGTGTAGGAACCGACAATCTTCTGGACGTTTCCGAGCTCGAGCAAAGTCTCGCATGCAACGACAACCACTCACAGGATGTCAAGAAACTCCAGCAGCTGATACAGGACCCACGATTACCTCCGAGCAATAAATTGCGGCTGGTTGCAATATATGCGCTGCGCTATTCTGGCCACACGAGCAACAACACGCCAGCCTTGCTGGACCTCCTCGCAGTCGCCGGGAACATTTCACGTCATCGAATAAACCTGATACCGAAGCTTCTCACATACGCGCACAGCCTGCAGTCTATCCCGCAGACGGGCGGAATCCCAGACCTGTTCCAATCAAGCAACCTCTTCTCTGAAGCGCGGTCTCGCTTTCAGCGTGGGTTGAAGGGAGTAGAGAATGTCTACACTCAGCACTCGCCTCGTTTGGAGAACATACTCCAAGACCTCATCAAAGGACGCCTGGCTATGAACAACTATCCATTTGTGGAAGGCGGAGGACAGACGAGAGACAAACCCCAGGACATAATCGTATTCATCGTGGGAGGAGCCACCTATGAAGAGGCGAAGATGGTTGCTCAGGTCAATGCCAGCAGCCCGGGTGTGAGAGTCGTGCTCGGAGGTACAGGGATACATAACAGCAACACGTTCTTGGATGAGGTGGAAGAGGCTGTCGATGCATGGCCCGAAGCGAAGGCTGATACTGCTGCTGGCAGACTGAGGAGAGAGGTTGGCAGGGCTTGAAGTATGCTGATATCATGGCTAGGTTCGGCTTTCCACATGATGCGAGCTATGCCGAGAAATGAAAAAGTTCACATCATGCCATTGCGCTATTGACAGTGATTCGGCGGCAACACTCATCGCTCACTTCACAGCAAAACTAGCACCGATGCCTCCCCAAATCTACGACTTCTTCGACCCCAAATTCTCCTGCACCGTCCCACCAACTGCTCCCTTATCAGTAAACTGCTTGCCAATCGCCCCATCCTCTGAGAAAGGCCCTCCTACAGCCTCTCCGACTTGTCCAATCTTTCCATCAGCTTGGAACTCCTTCCCAACTGCGCCGTCCTTATCGAAGACGCTCTTTGACTCGGCCATTTCTTGGGCTTTACCGCCGATGGAACCTTGCTTCGTGAATTCCTTGCCTACTGTGCCGTCTGCGGCGAAAGGTCCTCCGATTTTTTGACCTGCGCTGCCGATTTTGCCGTCGGATTCAAATTCGCGGCCGATGCTGTCGGGCCTGTTGGCGTCGAGGTTGGATTTATCGGCCATTTCTGAGACGCTTTGTCAGTACAGTACTCTCGCTGGAGTGGAATGCTGTAGATTGGGCGTACTTGATGTGGAAATGGAGAATTGTCGAGCTGGGATTCTGACTGCTGATAATCTGGTGGTGAAGCGTGTGAGAGACATTGTGATTGATGATTTATGTGATATATGTTGATCCTTCTTCGTGCTTGCTTTGTCGTAGGTGTCTATATGTAGGAAGAGTGGTGGTGACGTGAATGTGATCATAGTATTGTGCCACAACATGCCAAACATGAAGGTATAGCGGTCATGCATCGTGCCGTGTCATGTACGTCACTTGGTTTTACTTGCACCGTGGAGGCGAGCGTTGAGAACCATTTCGATGTCGTTGTGGGGTTGAACCTGCATGGTGGTAATGTGAGTTGTTTGATACGAGCTTTTGATTGTGAATGGTGAGCAAGGTTGTTGTTGGAGGCCGTGATGGCAATGGCACTCGGGGTTGCCTGAACTCTGCCTCGACGCGTGCTTCGTTGCGCGCGACTTCACCTCTTGAAAGATCCAACCACGGCGTGATGGACGAATTGCCCGTAGAGTTATTGGCACAGATTGTCGAATACTGTGATCATCACTCCTGTAAGCAGTTGCGATGTACCAACAAAACCCTCCACAATCTCGCCACGCCGCTGGTTTTTGACAAAGTCTACATCGCGACATTCAAGCATAGTCTCACCAAGTTCACCTTAATAGCTTCAGGTCATCTGGCCAAGCATGTAAGGAAGCTGGTTTTCCTCAATGATATGCTGCCGAAGTACAAGCAGGTGAGCCAACTCTTGAAGCTGCACGAAGCAACAGCGAACAAACCTTACCATCCCTTCGCTGTAGGTACAATGGGAAAGCAGCATCAACATGCGCCCGGACTTTCGGCGGTGGCGCGCGCTACGTGCCCACAAGTATCCGGATGAACCAAGATGGGGAAAACAACTCGGAAGCGATGATCGGTGGTATTTTCGCTCGTGCCAGAGAGGAATATGACCAGATTCCTCGACACCGGCTCACCAAGCAGGAGGTGAAAGCTGGCTGGCAGGCGTACAGAAGATATTACCGAGAACAGCAATCCTGGTCAGATTATCGTGAGCCTTGGAAATTTCAAAGCGCGTTTTGCGAGCTGCCCAATGTGCATGAGGTGGTCGTAGCGAACGCGACGTACAACGACAGGAATTTCAACAGCCGACCATTCTGGAGACGTTTTTGCAAAGACACTTACGTTGGCCCGGATAGTTGGAAACGTGGGTACGCAGCTGGCGTCATCGAAGAAGAGCTTCTGTTCGAGATCACCGAAAAGGCCACCGTATGTCTCTACGAAGCCATGGCCCGCCGCAATGAGCAACAATCTTCACCGGTCACCAAATTAAAGATACAGCATATGATGCAGAACGAGTCCACGTTGGCGACCGACTGGCGCAGGGGCCGACGGCAGCCTAGCTGTCTAAGGCTGGATTCTGTTCTCCAAGTGCCTCAGCGACTGTGGTTAGCAAAGCCTTTTGCCCATTTGACCGACTTTTCGATGCGTTTCGACTCAAACGAGAGTGTCGACCGCGACTATATCAGCGAGCAAATTCATCAACTGCTGATTAAGGCACAAGAGCTTAGACGCCTGGTTCTAACCCTTGAGCTCCCAAACGTGGCTGGACTTCGGTCTTTCGACGAGGAAGACCACGAAGGGTACTACGACGAATTCGGGGAAGAGCATGGTGATCCGCATTATAGCGGAGAAGCATGTCTGCTTCATGCGACATCAGTCATATGGCCAAAGATCGAACATCTTGCACTATCTGTTCCTTTCTGCGCAAAGAAGTTTATCAATTTCCTTAAGCTCCACAGCTCAACACTCAGGTCCCTGGAGCTTCATCAAGCCCTCGTGTACGATGTTCCGACCCTACTTGAACAGATCCCGAAGGTGGTGCACCTTGATCACGTATACATCAAGACACTGGTCCACATTGGGCCAGCATTGCCGCACGCACAACATTCTGGACCCTTCGACAAGGCGTGGTTTCTGGCCGATAGCACCGATTTCGATGCTCCATACGAACAATCCATGAAGGCGTATCTGCTGGGAAAGTCGTCGATTATGCCAGACTTGCTTGAAGACCATCTTGGCCGAGTGCACCCACAGGACCGTACTGATCGAACCAGCAGTGAGCCAGTCAACACCATCTTCTACCCTTCAACATTTAGCGAGCTGGATTATGTGAAGTTAGAGAGTCCTACACCTGAGGATGTATCGCGAGCTGGAAACTCACACCCGGTCGATTGATAGTGTCGGCAGCGTCTGTTCTGATTCTTGCGCCTGCGCTTGCTCGTTTACACTGCACACGCTGGGGTAGATGCCACTGCCTCGCATTCGTGCCACTACCAACACTCTGGGCAGTCCATTAGCCGTAGCTGATGGCGAGTTCGGCGCAATTAATCTCAAAGAAATGTGACGTGCAACAAGCACAACAAGAATCCAAGCGAGCCCTGCCCCAAGACACTCGTTTCTCCTCTCCTGGTGCTTGCACTGCATGTCATAAATCGACGTCGACGGGCTCGGGTCACGTCTCAGATCTCATGTCGCAAACCAAGAACGTTTGCACTTGATACGGCTGTCGGTCTGAGCATTCAATCTCAAAGTGTAAACCGTTAAGGCGCGTGTGAATGACGAGGCAAGGCTCGAAAGGGAGAGAGCCTTGAGCCCGATGTTATTCAGTCGGTCTCGAACAGGCTAGAATTGGACTTTGACAATGATGCAGTCCGCGATCGTGCTGCAAGCTCAGAGGCTGCACATTCGCCTGTATACATATGCCGAATAATGCGAATCGGCACTTCTTTGAGTGTCTCAATCGTACTGCAATCGCCTCTGGCGGATCAGCTGCTGATCTCTGTCCAATGCCCCCACCCCGCTTTCGTCACATTCTTGCCTTCACGAATATTCTTCGTGCCATTGGCCTCCGATGTTGATCGTACACAGCGAACCTCTCACCTCTTCTTGTTCCCCTTCTTCTTATGACTATTCCCATCTCTCCCTTTCGCCCCTCTACTCGCCAAATTACCACCCAACCTCGTCTTCTGATACTGCCTCACGATACCCTCCACACTTCCAATATCATGCTTCGGCAGCCGCATATAATACAGCTTCGCCCGTCTCGCTCTCTTCTCTTTCCTCTGCACAATTTCTATCCCTTCAACATTCGGACTGTAGACTTTAAACCACATCTCCACTCCCACGCGCGTCAAATGATTGCGGAGGAGGACTGCGGTGTCGATGGGACTGTTGCGTTGTCGGATGTTAAGACAGACTCCGGAGAAATCGTCGCCGTTCTTTAGTCGAACAAGGAGGATGTCGCCTGGTGCTACGCGTTCGGCGTTGTCTTTGGAGAAGAGGCGTGTGCGAGCGCCTGAGGGATCGAGGGCTGCGAGTTGGTCTTGGGTTATCTGGGCTATGGGGTCTTTGCAGAGTTTAAGGGTTGATCGGGGAGGTGGTATGGTGGGGATTCTGCGGAGGCCATCGTCGAAGCCTTGGGGTTGTGATTAGTTGATGGAATAGCTTTGATTCGGGCTGAGGAAGGGCTCACGGTTCTGCTTTGTGGCGACAGAAGGTCGGAAGCCTTTCGATGGAGGCTGTAGGAAGTTCTTGGGCATAAGTGAAGGGTAGATCTCGCGTTCCTTGGGAATTTCCTCCGCGATGGGAGACGTCGCGTATGTTCTGCATCGCTGACGTTCGGCTCGACATTGTCGCAAAGCTTGTTTAAGGCCGGCCAGCGGCCGTACATATTGTATTGACGTGGACATGGTGACAGGCTGATGAAGGTGATGTCGTGGTTCAATGCTCTCGACTGGGAGAACCTCCGCGGCCAATTGCTTGGCGTCCGTCGAGTACGGTGAATCGGTCCCCAATAATCTTGTCCTTGATGACCACATCCTCCGACCTTCGGTATCCAAGCTAGAAACAATTTCGCTGTCAACTCGCTGTTTTCCAGCATCTACCTGGCAGCAATGGCAAGCAGAACAGTGTGCACAACGGCCGCGAGCACTTTTTCAATGACGACACGAGCCCGACCACGAGACATTCCGAGATGCATACGCCAGGCGATACAGAGCCGGGGCTTGCGGATACAGACATCGGGCAGATCATTACCATCTAGCAGACAGTCATGGTCAAACGCATCGAGGCAGTTTGCATTCACGAAGTCATTTCATGCTCTCTGGACAGACCCCATTCAACGAAACGCATTGGCGCAAACTCGACGAACATTTGCCTCTACACCTATACAACAGCACGGCGACCTTACACCTCCGAAGCCTGGGGAGGAGCGCAAAGTCACTTTCATTGACAAAGAGGGGAAAGACTGGACATTCGAGGTGGCAGATGGAGACAATCTATTAGACATTGCGCAGGCCAATGACTTGGAAATGGAGGGTGCTTGCGGAGGGAGCTGTGCCTGCAGTACATGCCACGTAATAGTGAGGGATGAGGAGATGTTCGATAAGATGGTATGTTGAGGAAATGCGAGACATCTAAGTCTACAGTCTCGAGGCTGTGGCGAGAAGCACAAAGATAAGCTGACAGTGACAACAGGAAGAACCCTCAGACGACGAAAACGACATGCTGGACCTAGCATTCGGCCTGACCGAAACCAGCAGACTTGGTTGCCAGGTCGTGATGAGCAAAGAGCTCGATGGCCTGGTCATCAAACTACCGTCCATGACCCGCAATCTCCAAGCCTCGGATTTCGCGGAGAAGAAGTGAGAGAAGAAGAAATACCTCACTCCAAACTGAAGTCGAAGGAGGAACATCGTCCTTGAACTACCTAATACCATTCGCGACCTTCACAGTATGGGCGTTCGATCGCATTGCATAGCGCGGCGCATGTAAAAACTTTTGTGCAGAAATGACGCATCGACGACTTTACGGCTCGAAATATAATGGCGAGGTAGCTCGCAGCACTCACCTCTAACATCGCTCTCGATCTCATCTCACCTTTCTTGAGCGCGGCTGTGGAGCTCGTGGCATATTCCACTACTATGCTGCTACTGACATAAAGAAACGCCACTTCACTTGGGCACCCGAGAACGGCTCGGAGTTGTTGCGTCGTACCAGACTGCGGACTCGCTTACGCATCTGGTTCGCTTATAAGCAGCTGGTTCTCAGTCGCCGAGAAAGTGGTGGATAACGATACCCTGAGAAGTACGGTAGCGCGAACGAGAATGACTGCCTCCCAGGAGGAGTTGTCAACTGGTCAATCTGAAACTTCCTTTCTGCCACAAGATGTCTGTATTCTGCTTGAGTCGCTCGGACCATCTTTGACCAATTCATACACTAGACTGCGGACGGAACAGAACGAAGATGGTGACGTGGGCAGGAATTCCATCAAAATTAACCAGGTTGGTGTATCCATTCTTGTCGAGAATTTGGAGGCATGCTCCTGGGTATCTAATGATATATGATGCAAGACAATGCCTTCCAACATCGACAAATCTCATATCTTCGTAACGCCATCATATCATCGTCCCTTTCAATGCTGCGCTCACTATCTTTACAAGAATTACACATTACGCCATCCCACAAGACGGCGCGAACTGAACAACTATGAGACCGTGCATGGACCCTACATCACGACACATCGCTCATCCGTGTCCTTCACAGTAGCCGCGCCTTGCACTCTCCCTGGGTGTTGTGAATATGCCGGAGTCTGGTTCTGGATATGGCTGGGTCTGCGACCAATCCTGTTTCCGCTGTCACGTCGGCTATGACCAGGAACACTATTCACGGTTGTGGAACTTTGCTGTGCATAAGCACTTTGTCGTTGAAGATGGTCAAGCGTATTCAGCGGATTTCCCTGTGCTGGCTGCGCCGTTGCTCCTGCAGGCCGGTAAGGTCGATCATGAGAAGACTGCTCGTAAGTTGGCGGTGCATCAGGATCAAAGGCGTCGGCAGGACGATTCACGGCCGGCCGACCATGAGGACGGGTAGTGACTGGAATATTGCCGCTGCTCTGGCGTGGTGATCTTTGATTCCGGCGCGGAGGAATTTGTGGAGGCCTTTCATTGTTACTTTCTGACGACAGATATCGTTCGGAGAGCTCGCGCTCTCGTCTTCGTCGTTCCTCGGCTTGTCTCTGCTGATCTTCTTCCTCTTCTTGTAATTGAAGAGCAAGAGCGAGATCATGGTCCTCCTGTTCGGAGGCTGAAAGTTGTGTCGAAGACGTAACACCTAGATCTTGATCTTGTAATGGCTGTGTAGACACATTGGAAGTCGGCCTAGGACCTGGCAATGGTGGCGGCACGTCAGAGTCTGAGGTCTGCGCTTGCGGTCGACGATTGTTGTTCCGGCTCTGTACCGTTTCCCAGCCTTCGTTACCGCCCCCAGAGTTGCCTTGGTTGAGATTCGTGGCATTGCCATGGCTCACACTGCGAAAATCTCCACTGAAATGTTCAGAAGCAGCGCCATTGACATCCACTAGGCTTTCCCAAACAATTTCTGCATGCGAGCCGTAACCCTGGTCTGTTACTAACGTCATGAGAGCGCCATGTCGTGGCTCTTTGTACAGTGTGCTAAAGTGATCGTTGCGGAAAAGAATCGCGATTTGGCCTGAGTCTAAGCTTTGGGAGATGCAATCCAGTCCATGATCTGTGAGCTGCGTCGGCCAGTTGCCGAGGAAACTTTTGATGGTCGTGATGTCTTCAAGCAATTGCTGCTCCTGAAAGCTAAGCCCTTCCGTCTGCTGCTTGTGCTCCAGTTCTGCTTGCGCAAATTGGATGTTCTGAGCGTCCTCAAACGTCTTGGCGTTGCGATCAAACGCATAGTATACTGGAGACTCTCGCGCCGGGATCCAGCCATGGATCAGGGGAATGTTGAAGGTCGAATAAAGACGCATTTCTCTCGTCTCCTCAAAACTGCCAGGCTTGCTTTGGGCTCTCTGTAGAGGGTGTATGCCGTTCATGGCTTTTGGATGTCCATCGAATGAGCCTCTGGGCGTTTGCACCGGGGTGACAAAACGTGGATTCACATTCATGCCAGTATGCAGAGCCAATAGGAATGCGTATAGCTCACTCACGTCTGGCAGATTGTGGGCAGTGTCCCCTCTTCGGCCTGACATGAGCTCGTCGAAGACTGCATCCAGCAATAAGCCAAGTGACACCTGTTCGCGGGTCCGAAGCGTCTCCACGAGAGGCGTGTCCATATCAAGCGGAGTCGACAATACGAGCGCGTTGACGAGGGCCAGTAACGGGCACGGACCGTTTTCATTCTGTGTCAGTATTGGGGAAGAACGCATCTTATCCCGATCCTGCCAATTGATGTGCTTGATTTGGTAATGCTCATTGCGTTTTCTCTCTTGGGTGCGAGGCGTCTCGGGTACAACGAACGGTGCAGACGATG
Organism: Cercospora berteroae; assembly: GCA_002933655.1. Classification (NCBI taxonomy): domain Eukaryota; kingdom Fungi; phylum Ascomycota; class Dothideomycetes; order Mycosphaerellales; family Mycosphaerellaceae; genus Cercospora; species Cercospora berteroae. The sequence continues at coordinate 13,426 of PNEN01000560.1, read as the reverse complement.
ATGAGGCGACTGGGATATCTGTAGATATAGGTGGAGGTTGCTGGCTTGGAGGCGGCTGAGCATGATCGATTAAAGGTCCGGCAGGTGCTGGAGGCGGCCCTGGAGGAGGTGCATATTCCGGTGCCCGCTCTTCAATTTGCGAGGGTAGCGCAGGAGATGGAGCTGAAGATTGTGCATCAGGCAGAGCAATTGGAATGTTGCCATGCTCGATCGAGCTTTGTGGCAATGGCTCTTTCGGCGGCGGAGGTGGGGAAGGCGTCTTGCTCTCGGCCCACGGATTGGTGACGGGTAGATTGTTAGCCGGTTGCGATACGGGAGCAAATGGAGGTTGACCCTTTTGAGGAACAACCATTTCCTCTGCTGTCTCGTAGGAGGGTGTTGCCAAGGCATCGCTGCCAAGAGAGAGGTGCACAAGCTCCTCAGCGGGCGTCCGAACAGTGGGCAACTCAGTCGGTAGAGCGGGAGGTGCTTGCGTCGGCGGAGGAGGTGGCTTTTTCGAGGCCTGCTCCCATATTGGTGGACTGGGCAGGACGTTCTCGGTGCTCTTTTGCGCGCCATTTTGCACTAGTCCATTCTGCTTGTTGTAGGGGTTGTTCGATTCGAGTGCCCATGGGTTTGCGTGTGCCTCATCGTCGTACTTCTGATTGTCATTCCGAACACCTACAGCACCATTCGCAGGCCCTGGCCGCAAGATGGATGGCAGCTCGCTTTCATTCCTTGCGTGTCCCTTGATATCCTGGTTGCTAGGTGTAATCCTCAAAGGTTTGGGGATTTCGACGAAGCCGTCGGGAGATTCGACGTCCCTATCGGTATCGTCCGAGTCCCACGTACCGTGCGAACTAACATCGGAGTCTCTCCTTTTCTTCTCCCGTGCAGCGTTCATGTCAATTAGGTCAAAGGCAGGCGAGGTGTTCAAGTCTGGGCTGTAGACACTGCTGGCTGTCTGTGGGTCTCCTCCCTCTTTCGTAGGCGTAGTCGGGTAGGGTACGGCTGTGCCATTCGGAGGATTCGTGGTCGCCGCATTTGCCTGAGTCGTGTCGACCGTAGGGGCGACCGGTTTCCTGCTCACCATATCGGCTTGTCGGAGCTCGTTGTCAAGGAAAGTGGAAAGCAGGCAGGCTAGTGCTCTGCGGGGTGTGGATGTCCTGCGTGATCAGAGCGTGCACCGCTCACGAGGGCCAGGGTGGCATGTGAGGGAGCGGAACCGGGCTGGAAATCGTTCTGCAGTCGTTACAGATGCCTCGGACGCGGACTGCTCTTACATGTGAGGATAACTAGGCTGCCGTGAACATGGTTTAGTTGGACGATCAGCGATCAACGTCATGCGTTTGTGGCTGAGCTCCTGTGGCTGCGCGGACCGGATAATCCAACAACCGACCCGTCTAAATTTTTGGCAAGCGAGCCTCGACTCAACCGCAAAGACGTAAAACACACAACAACGATATGGCTGCACCACTCCGCATTCTGCTCATTGGCAATGGCGGCCGTGAGCATACTCTCGCGTGGAAGCTCTCGCAGAGCCCTCGCGTAGAGGAGATTCACATTGTGCCTGGCAACGGAGGAACAGCTGGGTAGGTGAAAGGTCAATGCCTGCCTCGATCACTTACTCTTTCGTTTGCTAACGTTGTGCAGCGTACCGAAATGCAAGAACATCACAAATGTTTCTTCTGAAGTCTTCTCCCAGCTCGTCGCTCATGCAAAGGAGCACAATCTCAATTTCCTCGTGCCCGGCCCTGAAGCTCCACTTGTCGCTGGCATCGTGGACTATTTTGCCCAACATGCCCCGCACATCAAAGCATTTGGTCCCTCGCTAGCTGCTGCACGCATGGAAGGCAGCAAGACCTTCAGCAAAGATTTCATGAAGAAGCACAACATCCCAACTGCAAGATATGAGAACTTCGACGACTACGAGAAGGCCAAGAAGCATCTCGATGAGATCGACTACGAAGTCGTGATCAAAGCCGACGGACTGGCTGCCGGCAAGGGCGTTATCATCCCACAGACCAAGCGAGAAGCGCAGACAGCGCTGAAGGAAATTATGGTCGACCACGAATTTGGCAGTGCAGGTAACAGTGTCGTGATCGAGGAGTTCTTGACTGGAGACGAGATCAGCATTTTGTCGTTGAGTGACGGAACATCAATTCTCAGCCTACCTCCCGCACAAGATCACAAGCGAATAGGAGATGGCGACACTGGCCCTAACACCGGTGGTATGGGTACCTATGCGCCTACGCCTGTCGCCACGAAAGAAGTGCTTGCGGAGATCGAGAAGACCGTCTTGCAGCCAACGATCGATGGCATGAAGGCCGACGGTATGACCTTTGTGGGTTGTCTATTCACAGGATTCATGCTCACGCCAAAGGGCGCACGAGTGTTGGAGTACAATGTTCGATTCGGTGATCCAGAGACTCAGTCATGCTTGGCTCTGCTCAAGTCAGACCTTGCAGAGCTTATGCTCGCCGCCACGAACGGGACGCTTTCTTCTCAGTCGATCGATATCGCACCTCTGAGTGCATGCACCGTTGTAGTAGCAGCTGGCGGGTACCCCGGTAGCTACCCCAAGGGCACCCCCATGCAAGTTGAGAAGGTCAACGAGGCTGAGGGCAACTTCGTCTTCCACGCTGGAACTGGCGTCAAAGACGGCCAGCTGGTAACCACTGGTGGACGAGTCATTGCGGCTACATCTACAGGGAGCATACTGCGTGAGGCAGTCGACAAAGCCTACCAGGGCGTACAGAGCATCAAGTTTGAGGGAATGCAGTTCCGAAAAGATATCGCGCATCGTGCATTGCGGTAGATCTGGACGTGGTTAGAATAGATGACCACGATCAATACAAATGATACCATAGATAATGCCTGCAGCGATAGCATTTATTGCTGGTCGATGAGACATCGCTTTGACGAATGGCTCCGTCTTCGCTGCAACACTATACAAACATAAATGGGCATAACCCGGGAATAATTTCTGACCCCAGCACAAGCCTCTCAATCCCAGCTAGCGTGTTCGCTTGTGGGGTGCATCCGAGGTGAAGCTTGGGAGCTCTGGCCATTGACGTCTGCTTCTAACTTCCATACTTCGATTTCTTTTGCTTCTTTCCTACCACCACACTCACTGCACAAAATGGCGTCGTCTTCAAGAACACTGCGAGCCTCATGGCTTCGTAACACTCGATTACAATCACGATCATGGACACGCTACAACTCCTCCTTCGCCCACCTCCAACAAGATCTACCCAAACGAGCCATCCAACCCACATTTGAAGACCTTTCACCACAATCAAGTTACCGCCTCGACATGACCCTCGCCGACTTCCTCCCCAAGACAAACCCACCCCCGGTCCTCCCTCCAACCCAACTCGCCAAAGAACTCCCCATTCCCCACCACCTCCTCTACTTTGAGCCCTCCAAGCGCCAATCCGACATGCTCCCCGACGGCACCAACCCGGACCAAAGCCCCGGTCAACCCTTCGAACGCCGCATGTGGGCCGGCGGCCGCGTCCTCTACAACCAAAACAACCCCCTCCTCCTCGACGGCTCCCGCGGCGTCTGTCAAGAATTCATCCGCCGCGTCGACATCAAAGGCACCGAAGGTCAAGAAAAAATCTTCGTCGCAATCGAACGTCGCCTCGCAAAAGCCAGCCCCGACGAAGTCTCTCGTCTCGCTGCAGCGATGAACGACACAAAAGCCAAGGAAGATCTGAATCACCGCGTCCGCCAACGCCTTTGGAGGGATAGTGAAGAAGACTTCGGCGAATGCTCCATCCTCGAGACCAGAAATATCGTTTTTATGAGGGGAAGGACACCCGAACAAGCAAAATCCGACGCCTCAAAAAAACCCGGAAGCAAAATCCTAAAACCCGAACACACCCCAGACTACACCCACACAATCCTCCCCGACCCCAAACTCCTCTTCCGTTTCAGCGCCCTAACATTCAACGCCCACGCCATCCACTTGGATCCCTCATACTCTCGAGAAATCGAAGGCCATCGAAACTTACTATTCCATGGCCCAATGAGTTTTACTTTTCTTGTGACGTTATTACAGCAAAAATTAGCGCAAGAGGGGAATGAAGTGATAAAATCGGTGGAATATAGGAATGTTGCACCGTTGTATTGTGGAGAAGAAGTCAAATTCGCGGGGAAGAAATTGGATAGTGGGAAGTGGGAGATTTGGGCGGAGACGCCGGAGGGGGGGATTGCGGTGAAGGGCAAAGTGGTGACGGAGAAGGGGAATGTGGATAAGAGTGAGTTGGGGAGGTGAGATGAGGATGAGGAGGAAGAGGAGGAGTGGTTGATGAGGAATGAGGATGTGTATAGTTTGAGGGCGAAAAGCTGAGGCGAGGCAATACAGCATGTACAGCAGCGTACAGGATGATCAATGATGAGACATGAACAATGATCTAAACAATTTCAAACAACCTGCCCAGCCGTTTTGCATCTTGACATGCGTTGAGATTTGAATCTCTTCCCTCATGCACGCTGTGCTCAGAACGCTTCAACTGCATTATACAACCGCCTCTTCGTAATCACCGACAATCATAACAATACAAGCAAACATGCTCAGGCCGTGAGAACCGCACTCTTAGCTTCATCCTCATCTCATATCCCCAATTTCTCCTTCGGCACAAAGTTGAATGCCGTACTCACAATCGCCAATATGCTGCTGACAACAATCATAGCCCAATCCAGTGTCTTCTGCCTTGTCGTCAACTCCTTGCCGAACAGCTTCAGATGAAACGCGCAAGGCAGAATCAAACAAATCGTGAAGCAAGCGATTGCACCAAGCAAGCTCATAATCGTGTCGAATTGCGGAATCAAGATCGCCAGAAGAACGAAAGAAACCACGCACAAGATCCTCACAGCAACTTTCATGATTCCGCGAGTAAGACCTGAGCAGCCGTGCGTGACTTGTCCGTCGCCCATGCTTCGTGCATCAAGACCGAGGAAGAGTTCCAGGGTCGAGACGATAGGCCGGGCGTTCAAGGGGACTTTGGTGAGAGGGATGATTGCCACGCAGATGACGATGAAGACGGAGAAGAATGCTGGGTAGCCGGAGTCCATTTCGAGGATGTTGCGGGTGATCTCATCCTTGACGTCGTCGCCGAACATTAGCAGTCCTACCACGGCCATGAGGAGGTCAAGACCGAAAGTGAAGATGTACGTGATGTTGACGCCTCGGCGGTATTTGTAGGGATGCCTCATGTCGCGGTAAATGTTGGGAAAGACACTGTGGCCACCCCATGGAGACATCAAGATTCCGAAGGCGATTGGTAGGCTACCCCAGTTCGCTGGGAAGAGGTATGTTGTTGCTGGTTGTCGCAGAGAGCCTGGAGTGTCCGGCTTGATGAGGCCATCGATCAAGACAGCAAGGACAATGCCAAAGCAGGAAAGAATCCCGAGAATGCTGGTGAAGGATAGCAAGCGAAGAGGGAGGAAGCTCAGTGGGACAAGAATGACTCCGCAGGCGATCTTCCATTCCGTCAATCCCAGGCCATCTACCGGGATCAAAGCATCGAGCGAGTCGGCAAAGAGGACGACTAGCGCAACGCATGCAGCCACGAGCTCGAGTGAGAACAGAATCGACGTGCCGATTCGGGCCCATGGCCCGAACGAGACGTATGCAAGGTCGGCAAAGGTGATCAGACTGTTATCGATATCTGCGCACTTGGCGAGCAACTTGGCAGTATAACATGTCGAAGCACCTGCAAAGCCGAAAAAGATGAGGCCTGGAATCCAGCCAGCGTACTTCATTGCCAGCGGCAGTGCGAGCAAGCCCACCCCAATGAGCACATTCACACTATTGAAAATGGTCTGGGGTAAGGTGGATTGGCCCACGATGACCTGGACGACCTTGCCGTCGTCCTCTTGGACTTTCTTGACCATCAATGGCTCCCGTTCCTTATCCGGCATCATTGAGCCTCTCAGCTGTTGTTGGCGGAAAAGACGGCCTGCATGGCGCATGGAAGACTCGTTGACGCGTGACGAGAGTGAGCCCCAGGTGCTGCCATAGCTGCCACCGAACGGCGAGGCGAGCTGCGGCTCGATCATGAATATGCTATCGTCCGCTGGAGTCCGCGAATTGATCTTTTGAAGCAGTGGCTGGTCTTCGGTAGCAGCTGTCGTCGAACCTCTCGTAGTCTTGGACAGTGTCCGGTTCAGTTCTGCTGTAGGTGTCCGGTCGTCCAGACCATCATCAATGGCATCGTCCACGGCTCCTCCATCTCGCTGTTCGAGCTGCTGTCTGAGCAGTGATCGGTGATAGTGTGGGGCAGTTGGTGTTGTATCCGACTCTTCGTCTCCTTCTTCCTCATCCTCGTCGTCCCTCGCGTACACGAAGCTCTGCCGCACCGGAGTGACTTCGTGGAATCCGACTGCACGCTGCCATGACCGCGCGAAATTACCGATGGAGTTCACTCCGCCTGCCTGGGTGATGGCATCCACGGCCATACCAATGGACGACCTCCGCCGCCGCACATGATGGCCATCGCTGTCGTACGCTGAGGGGATGTGGCTGCCATTGGAAGCGGCGTGGTGGTGCTCCTCGGCCGTCTCGTCGAATTGCACTCTGCTCACGGTAGAATCTGCCGAGCCAGCTCGTCCGCGTTCATACGCCTGCCAGCTGGAGGGCAGCTGGCCTCGCTGTGCAGGCATCGCGTCTGTGATCGCAGGAGTCCTCCGCACCTACGCCCGGCGGAAGTTAGCAGTAGGAGCCGCGGGAGGGGGAAGAAGCTGTTGAAGCTCTCTTGTATCACGCCCAATGGCTGTGGCGCGGGAGCAGGAGCAGGTGGGCAATGGGAAATTTCAGGCGGGATCCTCACTGCGCACCACTCTGGGATGATAAAGTAATTGGAAGTGGAGAAGAGGGCTACATGTGCAGATTAGAAAACGGTCGGGACGCCATGGGCTTATCTTCAGAGCTAGTCACGATGCCTGGCAGATACAAAGTGTGCGGTATCGACGAACAACCTGGAACGGCCGCCCTCCATCGTGTGAGGCTCACGAGCGGCGGGTAGTGTCGGCATGCGCGCCAGACTGGCTGCTTTAGAGCGGACCTGGCGAACTTTATGTTTTGCACGAAGAAGCGGTATGGAAGGGACGTGTCTCGCCATGGTCACACGCATCAGCTGGTGCATTTCTGCTGCCCGTGTGACAAGTGCTCGTCGTTGAGATGTCCTTCCCTGCAGCGAAGTCAAACTCATGGCCTTCCGTAACATCAGCTTCCCTGTGGAGCGTCGTCGGCCATCCAACTTCTTCCCGCCGACCACTCGAATTGTGGGGACGCGAATCTCTGGGCGGCGAGCGAAGGGAGTGTGTGACGTTGTGCCCATTTTGTCCCCAACGACACAATCGCTGCCCATTTTCTGCCCGGTCCCCAGACGTCCGCTTGCAGAGTGTCAGGCAGCGCTCCCATCCTCCCTTTTTTGCTTCCACCCCTCGCCCGCTCGAGTCTTCGCACCTCCGAACGAGTGCAGTGCACAGCAGCATTTTGAGAGGGCCCTCGAGAGGTGAGTCGTCAGCTTCGCGCGCGGTCATGTGCTTCTGCAGCTGCCCGCCGTGCCCGCAATTTCTTCCACGTCCACACTTTCTTGCTCCAGCTTCACCCCACTAACCACTTCTCCCAGGAGCGACGTTGCTGCGCTCACCCACCCGCCGCCATGTCCGCCAACGATCCCAAGGCCGGCGAGGCCGAAAAGAACATCGAGATGTGGAAGGTCAAGAAATTGATAAAACGTCTGGAGCAGGCTCGCGGTAACGGCACAAGCATGATCAGCTTGATCATCCCGCCCAAGGACCAGGTCTCGCGAGCGGCAAAGATGTTGGCGGAAGAATTCGGAACTGCTTCCAACATCAAGTCGCGTGTCAACCGATTGTCCGTCCTGTCCGCCATCACATCGACACAGCAGCGTCTGAAGCTGTACTCGAAAGTCCCGCCGAACGGCTTGGTGGTGTACTGTGGTGAAATTATCACGGCGGAAGGAAAAGAGCGAAAGATCAACATCGATTTCGAGCCTTTCAAGCCCATCAACACTTCGCTATACCTGTGTGACAACAAGTTCCACACCGAGGCACTGAGCGAGTTGCTCGAGTCCGATCAGAAGTTCGGCTTCATCATCATGGACGGAAACGGAGCATTGTTCGGAACACTGGCGGGCAACACAAGGGATATCGTCCACAAATTCTCCGTCGATCTACCCAAGAAGCACGGCCGTGGAGGACAGTCCGCCCTGCGTTTCGCGCGTCTGCGTGAGGAGAAGCGTCACAACTATGTCCGAAAGGTCGCCGAATTGGCTGTACAAAACTTCATCACCAACGACAAGGTCAACGTGGCCGGTATCGTCCTTGCTGGATCTGCTGACTTCAAGAACGACTTGAACCAATCTGACCTGTTCGACCAGCGTCTCCAAGCCAAGGTCATCAAGGTCGTCGATGTCTCATACGGTGGCGAAAACGGATTCAACCAGGCCATCGAACTGGCTGCTGATACGCTCTCCAACGTCAAGTTCATCCAGGAGAAGAAGCTTATCAACCAATACTTCGACCAAATCAGCCAAGACACTGGCAAGGTCTGCTACGGTATTGGCGATACCCTCAAGGCTTTGGAAGCTGGTGCTGCTGAGACTTTAATCGTATTCGAGAACTTGGAGTTGACCCGCTGGACGCTGAAGAGCAGCGAGGGTTCCGAGGTTATCCTGCACACTTCCAAGGAGCAGGAGAAGGACCGCTCCAACTTCATGGACAAGGATACTGGCCAGGAGATGGAAGTTGTCGATCAAATGCCTTTCTTGGAGTGGCTTGCTGAGAAGTACCGCGATTTTGGTGCTCAGCTGGAATTTGTTTCCGATCGCTCTTCCGAGGGCAACCAGTTCGTGCGCGGATTCGGCGGAATCGGCGCCATTCTGCGCTACGCTCTCAACTTTGAGCAACTCAATGCCGATGATGACGAAGATGAGTTCTACGATGATTGACCCATACACGACCTCGCAGAAGGCGAGGAGTCACGAACCGCAATGGTCAAGTCAAATGACGTGACGCTCGCCACGCAGCCAGAGGAGGCTGCAGCTGCTACTGCTCCGGCGGCTTCAAAAGGAGCAGAACCCAAAACATCCTTCGCGCAGAAAGTGCTGGCTAAGCAGGCTGCTAACGCGAATAAGCACTTCGGGCACCGACCACAGGTGAGCAATCAGTCTAGCCCCGATGCTGCCGACTATCGCTGACTCTTCTAGACTTCCACGCCACTGCGATCAAGCATAACAGCTTGAGTCAATGCAGATGGAGGCGACACGAGGTTATGGCGGTTGACGGAGCCAAATTAGCGCTTTCCACGAACCGTAACGACTGATTGGAAGTGAAATAGCGATGGCATTCGCTACGACGTGTATCTTGGTCCGGTTTCGTGGAGTCCAGATTGTTGTTGCAGTTTTAGATCGTCGAACTCAATACACTCCTTGCTATGCGCCCTGTGACCCGTCTTGAGGCCTAGGATAAGTTTGAACAGTGCTCGAGGGCGGCTGAAGCTTTCTTGGCGCTACATTTGCACCTCGCAGTTGCGATCCCGCACTTCACCTATGCAGGCAATGGGCGAATTGAGCATCACTTACATCTTCCATTTCGCGCGACATAGCTGTCCGCAGTCAATGAGGCAGTCACAAAGTTCTCCACGCTTGCGCATTGTATTTTGATTGGTCGTTGTCTTCAGTCGTTTTCCTCTTCGAACTTTCTTCTCCTTCCATTTTGTCAATACCACTTCAACACTACTGAATCGGCGTCACGAAAGCAAAAATTACTCCCCGAGCCACTTTCATTGCCTAAAGAAGCCATACTCGCACGGTTAGTTCTGGCTCACTGCCTCTTCAGGCCATACCACGCCGCCGTTTTCGCTGAAGCCCCATCAAAACAAGACCGGCGCACTCGGACTCCCAAGACTAGTGCCGAGCCAGGTCGCATCGCCTGCCATTACCACAGCAATCACCAGTATCAACGTGCGTGAGCCCGTCTGGTTGCTTTCTGGAGCTATACCGCACCTCCGCCGGCGTCACATCCGACTTTCACCAGGCCTGCAGTGACTCAGACACATTCAAGATCTCAGTATTCGGAAGCTACGTTGCTGTACCCGGCAGTACCAGTATCGGCGCATCTTCTGAATCTTGCCTATTGCTTTGAACCATAGCGGGCCATCGATTAGATTGCAGCAAGGTTATTGTCATCAGGATCTGGACCTGTCCAGAGCGTCGTGCAGCACACGCTCTCTTGCTTTGGAGAACGTTCAAAGAGCAGGTCATACTTGCTTTTGTATCATCCTCCAGCCAGCCAACCCACCATACTAAGGCAAACGAAGCATCATGTCAGAGACACAAAAGCCAGCCGTTGCCTTCCTCGGCCCAGAGACCTCATATACTCACCAGGTATGTTATTTCAAGCATTTGTGCCTGCCTGGAAGGTCAATGTAAGAAACTTGACTAATGCCTCTCAGGCTGCTCTTTCCGTCTTCCCGAAGGACAAATACGACCTTCAATGGCAACACTCCATCAAAGAAGTTTTCGACTTGATACAGAATGAAAAGGTCCGTTACGGTGTCGTGCCATTCGAAAATTCTACCAATGGCTCTGTCGTTTGGTCTCTGGACCTCTTTGTCAACGCACAAAATCTTCATCCAGATATTCTAGTCGAAGGAGAGGTGTACTTGCCGGTACATCATTGCTTACTGGGGCACTCTGCTCCTGCAGATGGTGAGGGGAACAACAGCCCTTCCCATCCTAGTGTCCGGAAGCTCAAAGATTCGGCCATCCTGCCTCCAGACTCTGGCGCCATCACTCCCACCCAGTCCACTCCAAACCCACAAAAGCCAAGAGTCAAACCACTCTCCAGCCTCGCCCACATTAAGAAAGCCTACTCCCACCCACAAGCCTGGGGCCAGTGCAAACTCTTCCTAGACACATACCTGAAAGGCATTGAGAAGCAAGACTGTGGCAGCACAAGCCGCGGCGCTGAGTTCGTAGCTGCCGACGAAAGTGGAACCAGTGCCGCCATCGGTAGCCGATTCACCGGCGAGGTCTATGGCCTCGACTTCCTCGCCGAAAACATTCAAGACGCGGAAGGGAATACAACTCGCTTTCTGGTCCTCCGCAATACCCAAGATGTCCCCATCGACTCCTCTCCTGCCGCCTCGACAGACTCCGAAGACCAAGAGTCACAAAAGTATAAGACTCTGGTCACTTTCACTGTCAACCACGGTGAACCAGGGGCTCTTGCAGATTGCCTGGCAGTTTTCAAAAAATTTGGCCTCAACCTCACCAGTATCAACAGCCGGCCCAGCACGGAAAGCGCTTGGCACTATGTTTTCTTTGTCGAGTGCGTTGGGAGAAAGCTCTCTGAAGGCGGCAAAGTGAATAAAGCTCTCGAAGAGCTGGGGTCGGTGGCCAAGGACTGGAGGTGGCTGGGGAGTTTCGAGAATAAGTTGGTGTGAGTGAGATAGAATTTGAAAAGGCAAGAAAATTGGTCAATATTATTTGGAGTTGCGTTTCTCTGTCGGCTTTTGTGCTTCTATACTGTCGCGTGTGAAGGGAAGTCTTGCTGACGTTGAACCTAGTGTTCACTAAATACTGCTCTTCTCTACACCACCTAAATCGACTCGAGTCACTAGAGATGCCTGAGCACGAAACATACAAACCATGAGATCTGCAGAGAAGCGGCTGACACACAACGATGACGTGCAAAACAATTGCCGTGCTCGCCGCCCCGCATAGCAGTCAAAAGTTGGGGAAGCCGAACGAACATTGAACAGAAGACGAGCAACGAGTTGCGTAAAAAGAATGAATATGAATGACAAAGGGAGCTATGCAAAGAGCCCGAGTTCTTTGTGTATGGTAGCGCACCTTGCGGCAGTGAAGGTCGTGGTAGATCATCCTCCGGGAGTCGTCACAGAATGGAGGAAGAGTGAGGCTATCTGCCGCTCGCTCTCAGGTTCCGATCGTTCGCGTTACTTGACAGCGCCAAGGTTAATATGAGATGAAGTCGAGACAATGGGAATGATGTGTTCGACCAGCGAAATTTGTTTTTGTATTGTCTCAAAAAAGGACACAAGCCTAGCAAATGTCAGTCAGCCTAATGGTACAGCTCAGTTAGCGCCTTGCTACTCAAGCTAAGCCCCTTCGTCACAAGCCTATATGTTCTCCAAATAGACCCCGCGTGCCTCCTCCCTCGTCAAGCGCTCCGCCAAATCGCTCAGATCCACTCCAAGATTTGCGGTGACAGACTGCAGATGATCCATCCTCTCCTCGAAGCTGAAGTTGTGCTTCATCCTAATGTCAAGAGTATGTCGCAAGTGTCTCTCGGCGAGGACGAGATTGGCCTTGCGCGAATCTTGCTCTTTCGCGATGTCTTTCATCTCCGTTTGGATGCGCTGGAGAGTCTCCTCCTTGTCTGGATGGGGCACTGCGTTTTTTCTTGAGGAACTCGCCGATTTTCGCCGTGAGCATAGGTCCAAGACCGTCTGTGAGATTGATCTGATTGGCTTTGTGGACCCTGCAGAGGCGAGTGAGGTGGATGAGAATTCGATAGCGATCGTCAACATAGTCGGGGATAGGGGTGTAGCTGGCTTGCAGGCTCTCGCGGTCCCCCACAAGAGGATCTTCGGCCCACCAATGTCTATCGTTGTCGCCATCAAGAATCTTTTTCCCGCAGAGCCAACAGAATTTAGTGCGACAATGTCCACAAGTCATGGAATTGCAGCCCTCAGTTCGGGTTACTACTGCTTTGCAGTCCCTTTTTGGGCAGCGCTGCCATGTCTTGCCCTTCTCGCAAACGGGTAATCCTTGCTCGCGTTCAATGTTGCAGCGATGTGTGGGTCCGTCCTGCGTGACTTCTTCGCCGCAGACACAAGTGTATGCATGACAGTCACCGCACTGTACGTTGCACGGCCCGTTACCAATAGTTCTGGTGTCGCCGAGAAATTCGCCACAGACTTCACCGTTTGATAGAGCTGCGCAGAACAGGCGGTTGAGTCGAGGCGTCTCGTACATGTGTTCGGAAATTCGGAAGGCAGTGACCACATCGGCGGGGAGCAGATGCTGGAATGGTTCGTTCTTGAGAACTGTGTTGCCTAGTCTGATCGGATAGCTAGTGGGATCGTTAGTTGCCAGTCTGATGGCTCTCTCCAAGCATGGCACGCATATTTTAGCTCCTGGAATATCAAGCAATTCGATTTCATCATACAAGCAAATGAGACACTTCGGAGGCTCTGCCTGCGTTTGAGCGTCCATCTTGTAGGATTGAGGTCGGTTCAGATGCGAGAGACTTGTGTGAGGGGGTTAGTATCGTTGAGAGGTCGTTTGTTGGCGGAAAGTACAGGCTGTGACCCGTCTTATAAGCTGAGGGGCTAACCGTGGATACCTCTGAATGCAACGACCTCTGAGTGCAAGCGCCTAAC